>JBCNYG010000004.1:13367199-13379304 GCA_039654305.1 Porochilus rendahli | reverse complement strand
ACCGTGACTTCAACAAGCGTGCACACAAACACACATATATATACACACACACACACACACACACACACACACACATCCGCACAAGCACACACACCCACGAGCTGACGTTATCTCTGATTTCATGCCAAAGTAAATGAGTTACAGCAAGAAAAACACACTTACCAAACGATTCTCATCAAACACTTCGAACAGTAGACGATGCTTTCTCGGATGAACCTGACAGAAGGAAAGAAAAATCATGTACGAGGAATAAAATGTAATTGTACACTACAGTTGTACGTTGTTTCTTAATCCTGAACAATGAAACATATTTGTGTCAGTAATGACAAATAATCACTACAGGCGCACTTATAGAGCCACGTTTTACCTAAAAAACACACCGAAGAATGCAGGTTTTTATAAGTTGGCAAATTAATAATGAAATGTCTCCCTCTAGTGGGCATCTGACTATAATCGTACCACTTTTTACCAATTTCAGGATTGTTTTCCCCGTGATCCCATGCACAGATCCCTTCCAAAATGTTGTGGCTTGTTACTTGGACCACGCTGTTCTAGAAAACAACTTAAGATCTGTGCAGAAGCTATTTTGTACACAAACAAACTAACTATGAGATAAGATACCTACATCATGCACAAATAAATCGTAGTGGCGCAGTGGTTAGCACGTCCGCCTCACAGCAAGAAGGTCCTGGGTTCGGTTCATTTCTCCTGGGACTCATTTTTCCTTCCTCTGTCGTGATTAAAATACGTGACCCACTCCTGTATGATACGGATTGCTTCTCAAGGTCGTGTTTTGATTAAGAGTAAGGTGAGGTGAAAACGGCGTACCTGGATGAAAAAGCGATATCGCCAAAAATACATCCTTCAAAGCAAAATCTTCCACATGACCACGGCCAAATATCCATAACCCCGATCTCTCCACGATAACATACTTGTTCAAGAAAGGTCTCAAAATTGGTGTAAAATAAAAATCCACTTATTTTGCCAATATCAAAATTGCTGTTGTGGTTGCTCAGGGTACTCCCTTATTATCCAGATTCACTCCCAGAATCCTCTCCGTACTCACAGAATCCCTGAAGGATTCCCCCGATCATATAACGCTAAACCAACGAGAAGAATCAAAAAACACACACACGGCTCGGTGTGAATAGAACTCGTCTGTCGCTAGGACGACGCTGGTGCGATGGTGCTGATTGGTGGAGAGCGGATTCATTTAGCGTTTGGATATCGGGAGTTTCCGATGCCGACGTTCAGGAACCGGTTCTGTAACTGGAATTACTATTTTCTCTAAAGTAGCGTTTCCTGATTCGCCACAAACAGAGTGATGTAACTCCGTCCATCTTCATCTATAATCATGTTTTACACCTCATTTTCAAGTATATTAAATTCTCTTTCCAAACACAATCAATATCTCATTACGTCAAATTTCCGGTTTAATCCGTATTATGCTGGAGCGGCTCACAGATACACTTTCACGATACTTGAAATTTTATAGTACATTCGAAGCTTGATCAAAATCCATGACAAATGATTTGTTCACAGTATACATTTCCTTTTAGTTATATGATATATGACACATATTACAGAGACAGAGAAATCTCTATTGTTGATCACGGGTACAGAAAGACAACTACATCCGGAGTTTTAGCGAAAAAGTACCGAAAGAGTTGTTTACATAGATCACTATCAATCATCAAATAAACACCGTTTCAGCACAGTGTGTAATCAGGGTCAAGAAAACCAATACACGAGATACAGAAGAAGAGAGGACGATGAGTTAAAGCAGGTGAGATGCTCGACAGGTAATGTACCAAAGGTCAAAGGTTATCTGAGTTTTTGGATTTGAGAAAACAGGATGGAAGAGAACACTATGTTCTTGCTCATCCTTGCTGAGGTGTGGTATTAGCATCTGGACAAACATTAGCGAACAGAGCAGAGGTTAGCCATCAGGAACGATGGATGTGAGGACGACATCATCCACACCCGGTCCGCACGTGATCCCATTTATGTGCTGGCTTCAAGCCCTTGTACGGACCCTCTGGGCCTTGAGCAAGGATCGACTTTGTTCCCTTCAACCCCCCAGATGGTGGACCTTCAGTGGACCGCCTTGCTGTAAGGCGTCAGTGTGGAGAAACACAGGTGCAAACCTTGACTATTTCTTGACTATTACTATGATATAGTGAGATAGGACAATGTTTTCACATTTTACTTCATATGGGGGTTTGCAGGGCTTGGGGAGGTTTGTGCTCTCTGAGTGCTCTTGTTCTACATGGAAGTTTAAATGTTGCTGTTTCATGAAGCTTTTTTCTTGCAAAGATAAAAAAAACAGCATTAACTCCGCGTACAGGGAGGCGACACTGTAACGTGAAACGTGTTTTCACACGAATACGTGTCGCGGTGTTCTCTTCCTTATGTAGGACTCTTGTTTAATGTGTGGGAATAGAAGGGTGTATGATTTGTTAGTTTAATATCTGTATACTGTTATAATTGCTATTAATCTGCCTTATATGAACTCAAGGATTCACGTCCTATCCTTGCAATTTTACACTCTCGCCAGAGTAAAGTGGGACTTTTTAAAATCTGCCTGATTGCAAAAAGTGTAACCCTGGGTTTACACAGTTGCACAATGTCCATGATCTCCACAATTTGAGAGAATCGTGACGGTCGTGAGGGAACTTGGTGGAATTGCACAGTAGGCTAATCGGCTGTTCCAAATCACCCCTGGGTGTGAGTGTGAGTGTGAGTGCGAATGCGTGTGTGACTGATGGCCCTGCGATGTACCCCGCCCTCACCCACAGTCGGCTGAGATGGGCGCCAGCCTCCCCGCGACCCTAATCAGGGATAAGTGCTTCGGAAAAATGAATGAATCAGTGAAAGAATTCTAATTAAAGAAAAATGTAGTCTTTCTATGATCGCTAGCTACAAACACACACATGAGGGACCTGGAAATCATACAGCAGTTCTGTTCAGTGATCCAAGCAGTCAGAACCCATAATATTTGTATAATATTTAGACCCATCACAGAAGAAAAAGACACGGCGGTTAGGAGCTCTGTTTCTGATTCCGCAGGACAAACCCAAACCACAGCGTCATTCTTGTTTTTCTTCTTTTAAAAATGCATCTTTTTGCATTGTTTGTTTGTTTTTTTTTTGTCTTTTTGAGCCATACAGCCAGCTTTAATCTTTTCATCCTCGCTCCATGCACTGAAGTATAAAAGCTACCATTGTTTAGCGTTCCGTACACAATGTTTCTTTCACTCGAACGCTGGAAAACCACATCACTTATTTTGGTCATGTTCCTCATCTGCTCCAATCATGTGCGATATGACTTACAGTGAGGGGATGACATCATCAAAACATCAAGAAATCAGTCATTCGACTAACCTTTCCACTAGTTCATTTTGGATTAATAACTCTTTAGATGCCGACTCCTGCGCCCCACCTGTGCGGTGGAACTGACCTACAGGTACGTCGTAGCGTCTCGGTTCTCACGCTCTCTGGCTTGCGCTACAGCCACGTTGATGCACTGCAGCCATTCCTCCGTGTGCTCCTCGTCCTCTGCCTTCAGCACGTACGTCTTATTCTCCGTGAAGATCTCGAACGCTCGAGGCAGGCCGCGGTCCCTGCGCTTTTTTGGCACCACCTTCACACTCTGCACTTTGCTTAGCTCGATAGAGTTGTCGTCCATCTCATCCTTCTGGGTCAGAGAACAGAAGAACCAAACCGGATTTAATAAGTGTACTTAGCACAGTGTGTTATAAGAGTGAACTTAAAGGGACAGTGAGTAACATAATGGAGGATGAAGTATATCATCAATAATTAAGCTCTCATTAATCGGTAATCATTAAAAAAAAGGTTGTGCAGGTTTTGGAACCTTGGAATAAGAATAAGCTGCTTATATCTTCACGGGGAGCGGGATCCTTCTGGTGGAGGCTGCCATCTTGGACAGCCATGTTTCTTTTAGCACAACGCAGGATTTAATGGGAAGGGTTGTGATGAAATTTTGGTTGGTTGCAATCTGGAACCTCACCACTAGGTGCCGCTAGATACAGCTAAATATTACATCTGACTTATTTTACCTTTAAAGTTGCAATTGAGCATATAGACCGCTGGGCACTTGAGCAGGGCCCCTAACCGTCTCTACTTCGGGACTTCTGCGTTGCGTTTGCGTGTTCTTCCCCATGCTTGTGTGGGTTTCCTCCGGATACTCCAGTTTCCTCTGACCGTCCAAAAACAGTAGGCTAATTGGCTGTTCCAAACCGCCCCTAGATGTGAGTGTGAATGGTTGTATGCGTGTTGGCCCTGCAATGGTCTGGTGAGATGTTCAGGGTGTACCCCACCCTCACCTGGAGTCGGCTGATATGGGCTCCAGCCTCTCTGCGACCCTAATTAGGATGAAGCGGCTTAGAAACATTCCCAAAACATTCAAACATTCTGCTCCATAAACATTCCTGTTTAAGGTGCAAAGCGAGGACGCTGCATCTCAAGAATCTCTGAGAGGAAAATCAAAAAATCTGTGACGACTATATATCTGAGAGCTGAAACTCCTTTACGACACCATCAATTTCTCCTTCATTCCAGATTCATTCATTCATTCTTTCCTATATTTTTTGAGCCGCTTTATCCTAATTAGGGTTGCAGGGAGCCTGGAGCCTATCTCAACCGACTTTGGGCAAAGGTGGGGTACACCCAGATCAGCTCAGCAGTCTGCATGTTTTTGGACGGTGGGAGGAAACCAGACTACCTGGAGGAAACCCACACAAGCACAGGGAGAACATCTGAACTTGAACGCAGAACCTTCTTGCTTAGAACCTTCTTCCGTCATTCCAGATTCCGGGAGCAAAACTGCTTGTTTTGCATATTTTTGATTCATGTTTTGTACCTGCATATTCTGATGATTAAAATGCGGAGTTCCTACTTAAAATGTGATCTGCATGTAAAATGTTCTGAGTAAAAGTGCTAATGTCTTAAAAAAATGTCCCGATGTCCCGGTTCTCAGGGCTTTTCAAACTTGTTCAACCATGCAACCCGTTTAACTCCAAACAAAATTCATGGATCCACATCAGCACAGATTTGTTTCATGAACATAATCCAAGGTTTTTAAAACAGTAACAGTCTGGCTTTTTGGCGCCCTGGAGACATTGCAGCCCATTTTTTTTATCATTAAACTTTCCAATGACAGAACCCACCGTGCCAGAGTTCTAACATTATTATTTTCAAAGTTATTTTTACGTATTGAGGTTTGGATAAAATCCATTCAATTCAAGTTAACAGTCGAAGAGGCTATAACTATAACAACTCAATAATGAATAGAATTATTTTAAAAATGGTGAGTTGTCATTTCCTGGAACAAAATAATAATAATAAAAACATCAGCAACCCACGGGCTATGGTTCCCAGAACCCTCTCTAACCATCTCCGATCCCTATAAATATATAAAGATATGAATCTGTTGATCTTGGCAATCTCGTAGCCATGTTCTCTCTCTCTCGGCTCCTGGGGGTTGGGGGGGGGGTACATGGTGGGGGATCTGTTCTGTGTTACCTTGTTGCGTTTAACATCCATAAGCGTACAAAATGCTCCACAAAAGAGCTTCCACAGTAGATGTGTAAGAGAAAGAGCCAAAGAACATGAACAGGAAGTACTGCAAACCAGTCCAGACAAAATTCCAGTTCACTGTGATTAAGATCCAACGTTTAGTGGAATTCTGGAACCTAAAACAACGGGAACAGAGGCTGGGAAGTGGTTTGTGGGTAATGATGGTTGGGTGTGCTTTCTTAAGTATCACTTTATGTCTTTATTCTCAGGCTCGCGTCCTCAGTCTTTGCTCTATATAGTTGAGGAGAGTGGATCATCCACATGAACTGACTGGCATGAAACTTCAGCAACACACTGAGTAACAAGAGAGAGAGCAAAGCTAGTAATCAGGATAATGCTTTTAACACATTACACCTCCACACCAGCAGAGGGCCCACTTATTTTTATTGTGTGCTGTTCTGTACACTTAAAAAAATCACATGGTTTAACTTCATTATCACTTATTTTGTGTTCTAGATATTTTTGCCATCATTCATTCATTTTCTGAAGCGTTTAATTCTAATTAGGGTCGCGGGGAGGCTGGGGCCCACCTCAGCCGACTCTGGACAAGGGCAGAGTACACCCTGGACAGCTCGTCAGGCCATCACAGGGCAGAAAGATGCTGACATTCCTCTCACCACAGACAGTGACAGACAATGCCGGCCTTTGATAACCCAGTTAGCTGCACTGGGGGGACAGCAGTGACAACCCGCTGATAGTGGGGCTTGAACCCCCGACCTTCGGATTAGTAATCCAGCACCTGACCACCGGGCCACCACCTCACATTGTACATCAATGTTTTCATATTAATTACCTCATCATCATAATTTAATAATCAAGTTTCAAATTAGGTCACAAAAAATATGATTTTCTGAAGCCTAGAATTGAATTTAGGTGAATTTCAGTAAAGGCAATGTAAGCTCACCACTTTCTGTATAATTCTATAATTTCTTTCAAGAAGAAATATACAAGTGAAGACAAAGAAATCTAGTGAGACAAACATGATTGGTTGATGAAAACAATGCTGACTAATGATTTGTTTTTGGAACAATGCTGAGCAGTGATTGGTTGATGGGAACCATGCTGAGCAGTGATTGGTTGAGAGGAACAATGCTGAGCAGTGATTTGTTTTTGGAAAAATGCTGAGCATTGATTGGTTGATGGGAACCATGCTGAGCAATGATTGGTTGATGGGAACAATTCTGAGCAGTTATTTGTTTTTGGAGCAGTGATTGGTTGATGGGAACACTGCTGAGCAGTAATTGGTTGATGGGAACACTGCTGAGCAGTAATTGGTTGATGGGAACACTGCTGAGCAGTGATTTGCTGGTAGGAACAATGGTGAGTGGTAATTAGTAACTATGAGGCCAATAAGCCTAATGTGCATGTCTTGGGACTGTGGGAGGGAAACACAGTACCTGGAGGAAACCCCCACATGCACAGGGAGAACATGGAAATGCCACACAGAAATGCCCTTGTCAGGCCTGGGACTCAAACCCAGAATTTTCTTGGTGTGAGGTGGATTTGCTAACCAACACCACTGTACCGCCCTGCAGTGATTAGTTCATGGAGAAAAAGGTGAGCAGTGATGGGTTGATAGAAATGATGGTGAGCAGTGTTTAGTCCATTGGACCAATGATGAACAGTGATTTGTCAATAGGAATGCTGGTGTGCAGTGATTAGTTGATTGGAATGAAGCTTAGCAGTGATTGGTTGATGGAACATCAGAACACTGGTGGTGAGTTCAGTGTACTTGCCCATGTTTTGGATTCTACTTCAGATTACTCTTTTGTATTTACAGTGCTGGAGATAGATTTGTATTTTTGCCTCTGCCTGTTTTCATGAATTTTTGGCACATTAGCTTGAGTTTTGTAATTCTTAATGAATTTCGTGTGTATGGCTACGCTACACTCTCCAGGGCCCTGTCTGTTACACACTGTGCTTCGTCAAGTGGCAGAGCTCATCAAGCTGAACTCACATAAAATTATAGGAAAAGTTTGGGATTGAAGGAAAAAACTCTGCCCTTGCCTAAAAACATTGTAACTGTTAACAAACCGTGTAACCGAAAACCGCAAAGTCAACTTGTATGTAGAACAGAGCTTGTAAGTTTTTAAATTTTGTTTTAAATTGGTTTCTTGGTAGTTTATAATTCATATAGTATACCTTTTCTAAATAAATGAAACTGGCTAGCGCGGTAACAGATCCAAACAGAACAGAAAACAAGATAATTTGTTTTCGGTGTAACTTGTGCTAAATGAATTTTTCCTCATTCCCTTTATCACGCTGACTTTCGGTTTATTTGGCTTTCTTTTCAGTCATGACAAATTGACCTCACTCTCTTTTTCTCCTTGTTTTCTCAGCATGTTTTTGATTACAAAATCTTTTTTTCCCTTTACAAAGCCATGCCTTTTGGTCCAAGCTGGAGTGAAACCCCCACCACCTCTTGCAGCTCAGTTGTAATATTGAAATACATTGTTCAAACTTAGTGGCATCTTCTCTGTTTTCCTGTTTTTAATTTTCCCTTTATTTTCTAGCTACTCTGAATGCTGATTTCAATCTATCTACATGAAAAAAGTATGAGTCACACATTATGCCAAATCATATTTTGAATCTTGGTGTGCCTCAAGGGCGAATACTGCGTCCTGCTTGATTATAGTCAGGATTGAGGAGAGGAGGGTAGAGGAGTGTTAGATTTAAGAGTTGAACATTTACATGGATTTTACTCTTTCATTATAATTAAGCTCAGAGGAGAAGAAGAACCAGAACCATATCAGGCATGATAGAGGTTGTGAGAGGTTGTAGAATGGTACACAACAGAATGGACGCCTGGGATATCCATTCAGATATTGAAAATTTTAACAGTTTTTATTATATAGTTCTGAAAACTGGACTAAAATCTCGATACTCAACTAAAAGTTGGCTTTCTTTAGAAAATAAAGGCTCGCGTTAAAAACTTTGTTCCAAGGACACTGAAAGATGCAGTTAACATTTACATTTCATTCATTATTCATTTTCTGAAATGCTTATTTATAATTAGGGTTGCGGAGAGGGTGGCGCCCATCTCAGCTGACTCTGGGTGAGGGGAAAGTACACCCTGGACAGCTCGCCAGGCCATCGCAGGGTATGCGAATTACATTACATTAAAATGTAATCTACTAATTGGACAAAAGTACCAGTACCAGTCGATCTGCGTTTCAACCGTCTCCTACGGTCACGAGCTTTGGACAGTGACCGAAAGAACAGGATGGCGGATACAAGCGGCTGAAATGAGCTTCCTTTGCTGGGTGGGGGTGAGATATGGGGTATAGGGTGAGAACCTCAGGAATCCGGGAGGAGCTCGGAGTAGAACCGCTGCTACTTCGCGTTGAGAGGAGCCAGTTGAGGCGGCTTGGACATCCGATTAGAACGCCTCCCGAACGCCTCCCTGGTGTGGTGTCTCGGGGATGCCCGACCGGGAAGAGACCCCGGGGTCGACCCAGAACATGCTGGAAGGACTAAGTCTCAAGGCTGGTCTGGGAACAACTCAGTGTTCCCCCCGGAAGTGCTGGAGGAAGTGTCTGGGGAGCAGAATGTCTGGACCTCACTGTTTAGGCTGCTGCCCCTGCAGCCCAACCCCGGAACAAGTGACTGATGATGATGGTCACTAATTTAAATTTAATTTTTAAACTTTGATTATCATCATCAGTCTCTGTTTCTCATCCGAGAGAAAAATCATTTACAGAGTTTACACTTGAACCTTGTCATCACTCACATGTCTCCTCTGCTAATCTCTGGTGATGCTAGCATGCTAACATCGATGGAGAAAATAGCCGTTCACTCACTCCACCAAATTTCTGTTAAAAGGATCTTTTAAAATCCTTTTTAAAACTGACGCTTGAATGAGGGCGGCTGAAAAGTTCATAGCCTGGCAATGATGCAATGCTCGAATTTGACCAAATGTGGTTGATTTTTCGGCACAGTCTCCCCAGCGGTCTACACACTTCTTTAATCAGTGTTGCTGTGCTCCGATTCCCTTGGTATTGAAGAGTCTCTCTCTCAGCCATGCTGTGAACTTTTCAACCCATCCTCGAACAGAGTGCGTAAACGATCTTCTCTTCTTTCGTGATGAGGTGCAGGCGCGTCACAGACATTTTAACAGCCTCTACCGGATTACACCCTTACCACAATAAAGTCCGTGTCACTCATTCACAAAATGTTAGAAAATCACATGCACGTAGCTCGGCATGTGTAGGCAGACTGTTTTCATATTATCTTTGCAGGAAGTAGGTATAATAAAAACATTTCTATGTTGTTTAGATAAAAATATACCTCTGTTTTCTGAAATTTCGGTATAAACCCAAATTTTCTCTTGTAGTTTTGCTGTTACACTCCCATAACCCCCTCCTTCACCCCAAGATTCAGCCACCGTTCCATCCAACTTTTTAAGAAAACATCTCAAAACGCGTTCACATACTTTTGTAATATCTGGTGACTTACTGATTTCCCTTTCCTGAAGAGGAGCTGATTACCAGCCAGCGTGAAGTAGCGCGTTTTCCAGCGTTTGATAAACTTCCAGCGCACCTGTTTCTCCTTTAACGTGCCCTCTATGAGCGGCTGGCCCTCTTGATTCACCACTGAAAAGATAAGATTGATGAATTGATTGAAGAACACTCATACGCTACTCAGAAACACGTTCTATGAACACAATGAAGGCTGACTCACACGTACGCAATATAGCCGTGAAATAGTGCGATGTTGGTTTTGGCTGAAAATACCGCCATCGTTCTCGAAATGCTTCAAATACGAAAACCTCCGAATATCTTCGAATATCCAATGATAATATCTATTACTTCTGGTCTCGCAACGAAAACTTTGTGCGGGTCCAAAATTTTTCGCCGAGACGAAATCGTCCGACTATTTCCGAAAATATGCGAATTCCGCCTTCACTTTATTCAATTACCTTTGAAATAAAATTCGCTTGTACTTTCGGCCAAGAACGCTTACGCGTGAGTCAGGTCTTAGTATTGAGTTCAATTCAGAAACATCCAGGGCACCTGAATCGAATAAGTGGTTTAGTATATACTGCATGGGAACATAAATAAGAAAAAAACTAAATCAAGACTTATACAGTTTATTTTTACATTTTTGAACCGTGACAGAGACGGTCAGGTGACCTCCATGCACAGCAAACAGAAATACGCAGCTGAAGGTGCGTTACCTGGACCTAGACAGCTCGCCAGACCATCGCAGGGCAGAAACACGCTTCTACCTACCACCGAGCCACCACTCCCCGTGTGCATACATTAACGTAAAATATCTGGACTACGGTTCCCACACCTGCCACTGAAAAGAGTGCGAGACGATACAGCGGTTGGTTTTTTGTGTTTTACGTCTAAAACACACAGACGATTAAATAAAAGACTCAATGCAAGCAACCATTCATATTCTGCCGCTAGGACAAGCCCCCGAAATGCATTCGTGCCGCGCGGTTCGGACTGCACGCCTAAAATAACTTCGCCTTTCGTCGATCACCGCACAGCAGGATTGTGAAGAACGTGCAGGGATGGGAGCAGGATGCGTCCTCTTGGGTAGAAATCAATGAAAAGCTCACAGTTGGCTCAAATTATTTTTGCCAGAGTTGCTGCAAAATGTCGCCGCCCAAAATGGAATGTGTCAAGAAGGAACTTCTATGAGACTTTTTACATAATTGCGTGATACGTATTATAAACAGCAGATGGGCCACATTTAGTTCTGTGGCCTACTGCAGCAGCCATGTGATGCTGGATATTATTCAAAGATCATAAAAGATCAAACTACTGCAGAACCGCACAGAAGCGCGGACCTCAACAGAATATAAAGATTTATGTCTGTATTTGTATGTTTTGTGGGCTTTAGAAATACAGAAACAGACACTCTGTGGTGCGTCTGGTGTAAAATCGGGCTGTTAAAAATTAGTCTCGCGATTCTCGCACATACTGTTCTTTAATTATATTTCATTTATGATTCATGGCAGTGTATCCTCATCCATTGACATCAACAAGGGCCAGCACCAGTTCGAGACCGAAGGCTGACCTCCTCGCCGCCGACGAGAGGGAGCTTTCCGAGTACCTGTAGCTGGTGGAGGCATGCTAAAGGCAGCACTAGTGGTCCCAAAGCGAACCTGCGGAGGGGAGTTTGCAGGGTGTTCGCTCCGCAGGGCTGACATTTACAAAACTGGGCATCACAGAGCAGGCAAAACGAGAGCCAACAGGAATGCAGGAGAAGCCACAGAGAAAGCCATGACAGGGCGGCTCCGTAGACAAATGCTGCTGGGATGTAATCGGGGATCTGATCAACCCTGGTTGGGTTACCTGGGAGAGTGTCTGATGTTAAAAGACTTAGAACACCTGCTGACTCCGTGCCACCGCACTGATGATGCGTCTTGAGGTTTATGTTTCATTTACACGTTTGAATTCGAGGCGGGGGGCGGCACGGTGGCGTAGTGGTTAACACGTCCGCCTCACAGCAAGAAGGTCCTGGGTTCGATTCCCAGCTCGGGCGTTTCTGTGTG
>JBCNYG010000004.1:13232325-13245536 GCA_039654305.1 Porochilus rendahli | reverse complement strand
ACATGCAAACTCCACACAGAAACGCCCGAGCTGGGAATAGAACCCAGGACCTTCTTGCTGTGAGGCGG
The DNA here is from genome assembly GCA_039654305.1 of Porochilus rendahli. Taxonomy (NCBI): domain Eukaryota; kingdom Metazoa; phylum Chordata; class Actinopteri; order Siluriformes; family Plotosidae; genus Porochilus; species Porochilus rendahli. The sequence continues at coordinate 13,245,468 of JBCNYG010000004.1, read as the reverse complement.
ACGTGCTAACCACCACGCCACGGTGCCGCCCTACCATCATCCACGCGACCCTAATTAGGATTAAGCCGTTTGAAAAATAGCTGAACGAATCAGTCACTCTGGATAAAGGTGTCTGTCAAATTGTATAATTGTAAATGTAAAGACATGTTTTTAGAATGTGGAGGAAACCCATACAAGCACAGGAAAAACGTCAGAACCCAGGATTCGAACCTAGAACCTTCTTGCTGTGAGGCGGACATGATAACCACTTCACCACCAAGCAGTCCAGCAATACAAAAATAAAAAAACAAAAAAAGTTAATAAAACAAGTACAAATTTACTGAAAATCAAACATTTACATATTTTAATGGTTCAAATGAAACCCTGATATGTATAAAGTTCGACCACAACACCAAAAAGATCGATTGACATTATTTATTATATAAAAAGAAAAGAGCTGTACGTTCATCCTGGAAACGCGACATCTGCTTTCACACCGCACCAAGGTCCATTACAATCATAATTCTTTCTTTTAATAGACTCTGCTCTTTTGTACATTCACACATCAAGATAATGGTTTGAGAATCAGCAGCTGTTGAGTTACAAATATGGAAAATGCTTATCATTTTGGGTACACAAAGAAAAATATAAAATGCATTCAGGACTCGAGGAGACACTGTACTTATTCATCACGTCAACATTTCTGCTTCAGAATCAGAGGTGAGAGAATTCTTATTTTACATCTTTATATTAGAGGTATCATTAATGTCTACAAATCTTCTTCTTCTTCTTCTTTTCCTTCTTCTTCTTCTTTTCCTTCTTCTTCTTCTTCTTCTTCTTTTCCTTCTTCTTCTTCTTCTTTTCCTTCTCCTTCTTCTTCTTCTTCTTTTCCTTCTCCTTCTTCTTCTTCTTTTCCTTTTCTTCTTCTTTTTCTTCTTCTTCTTTTCCTTCCTCTTCTTCTTCTTCTTCTTCTTCTTTTCCTTCTTCTTCTTCTCCTTCTTATTATTATTTTTCTTCTTCTTCTTCTTCTTCTTCTTCTTCTTCTTCTTCTTCTTCTTCTTCTTCTTCTTTTTTATGTTAATCATCCAATAATTTAAAACAGTACATTTTTAAAACTTTCCATATTAAAAAAGGCGTTTATGCTACATTCCTGATTTTCTGTTTTAAATATGTTGAGATACACATTTGGAATCATGTCCCTCTTAAAGTGATGAATAATCTGTTGCTCAAAGACGAAAACCTGTATAATATTTCTTATATTGACAGTTTAAGGCTGCTGTTAAGGTCTGCATTCTAATTGGTCACAATATATAAATGATAATAATAGTGACAATGTTAATGGGGGCGGCACGGCGGTGCAGTGGTCAGCATATCTGCCTCACATTAAGAAGGCATGGGTTCGCTTCGGTTTCCCGGGCTCGGGGTGCTTCTGTGTGCAGTTTGCATGTTCTCCTCGTGCTTGTGTGGGTTTCCTCTGGGTACTCCGGTTTCCTCTCACAAGTCCAAAAACATGCACAGTAGGCTAAGTGGCTGTTCCAAATCACCCCTAGGTGTGAGTGTGAATGGTTGTGTGTATGTTGCCCTGTGATGGCCTGAGGTTTATTAGGTGGACCCATCACTTGGCCAGAGTCCACTGAGAAAGGCGGCAGCCTCCCTGTGACCCAAAATCAGATAACACAGCTTTAGAAAATGAATAAATAATAATAATAATATTAATAATAATAATAATAATGATAATAATAATAATATTAAGAGAGGGAATAAGAAGAAGACAGCACGGTGGCATAGTGTTAAGCATGTTTGCCCCACAGCAAGAAGGACCTGGGTTCCAGTCCTGGTATCTCCATGTGATTGTTGGGTTTTCTCTGTGTACCTTGCTTTTCTCCCACAGTCAAAAGACATACACAGTAAGATAAATGGTTGTTCCAAATTACTCATTGGGGTAAGTAGGAGGGTGAGTGTGAATGAGCTCCAGCCTCCCCAAAACCCTAATAAGTGGTTAATAATTACAATTAATAATATTAATAATGATGATAATAATAATAATGATAATAATAATGATAATAATAAAAATAATAATAACAAAAACAACAATAATAATAGTAACAATAATAATAATAATAACAACAATAATAACAACAATAATAATAATTACAGTAATCATAACAATATTAATTTTAAATCGTTAGCCTATATTAGCCTTTGAATATATGTTTATATATGTTTGCTGTTACAGGTCCAGTGGTATGATGTTGAAGGTCATTGTGAGTGTACTTGCTCTGCTGCTCTGTGCTGTCAGAGCTCAGCATGAGGTGAGGGATTATTTCTATTTATAATAAATAAATAAAAACATATCATGATTGTTTCTGAGTATTATTTTACTTTTTTCCATATTTTTCATGTACAACACACATTTCTGTGAAAGCAGGGTAAGTCACATGACCTTAATGCTCTCTGTAAAGTAAATAAATAAACTATGTTAATTAGTAATCCCATGTTTAATAATCTAACACAGATTTTATTTTGTACTCATTAGAAATTTACTGTAGTAGAAAAAAAGACAAGAAAATAAAATCAGTTTGTTGGCATCTCACACCACAACTTATTTAATTTCTTATAACATAAAACCCCAAGTGATCTTTCCCCTGACTTATATATAGAGTTTGTATTGATTGCTTATGAATTCTTTATTAACTAATACAGTGCAGGCTTTCTCCATTTGGCTCAAATGGATTATTATAATTTGCATAGTTATAATGAAATGTCTCCCCCTAGAGGGCGTCTAAATACTTTATCTCATATTAAAGAATAGGCATTTTTGGTGATTTTGGGATTTCTTTCAACATGATCCCGTGCATAGATCTCCCCCAAAATGCAACTGTTCGTTACTCATACCAAACTCTACTCTAAAAAGAAAAAATATGTGCATAACTTTCTGAATTATAATTAAAGTAAAGAGGTGAAAACATAGCTGCTCAAAAAATGCATGCAAAGGTAAAGATTTTCTATCAGAATACACTAGAACACTATAATATCCATTCATTCATTCATTTGCCGAACCACTTATTCCTGTTAGGGTCTCAAGTATTCTGGATTGTTCTTTCCCCAATTTTTTGTCCAGTAATGTTTAGCCGTATCCAATTTCACCCATCAAGTGAAGCACCCTTGTGTGATGGCCTAACACACTCGGAGGGAAATTGTTATCTGCCCATTTTGTACAAATGAGCTCACAGACATGGATTGGCTGGTGATTGCTGTAAGTAGGATGGGCACATATGCCATCCCTCCAATGGACTCCCGGTTGCGGATGGCTGGATTCAAGCTTGCGATCACGCACCTTGTCGATGCACCACTCAAGAGCCCCGGAGGCTGGACTCTGGTACACCCTGAACAGCTCACCACGCCATTGCATGGCCAACACCCATACAATGTTTCACACTCACACCTAAGGACAATTTGGAACAGCCAATTAGCCTAATGTGCCTGTCTTTGGACTGTGGAAGGAAACCGGAGTACCCGGAGGAAACCCCTGCAAGCACGGGGAGAACATGCAAACTGAAATATCCTTGCCAAGCCTGGGACTCGAACCTAGGACCTTCGTACTGTGAGGAGAACTTGCTAACGACTGCACCGCTGTACCGCCACACATGATAATATCTAAAAGTAAAATAAGTTATGATAAGTGCATGATTAATCTACCTGTCGGTATATAAGTTATATAAACAAACATTCTGTTCCATGTGTTAGATCGTAGTGCTGATGAACCTGAACTGGTCGAAGGAGACATTGCTGTGACTGACCCCAGTGAGAGAAACGCTGATCCCTGCACATCCAGAGGCTGCATGTGGCCAAAGTCTTCTGATGGAAAAGTCTACGTGCCCTACGTGATCCAAAACCACTACTGTATATTCAAATTAATAAGAAACAATTATTTATAATTTCATAATAACACTATAGAACAACATTATAATATATGTTCATGGAAGTGTTTTAATAATATGGTACGTTTATTATCTACCGTGTCTCATCAGCGAGTGGTGAACGTCAGACTATTGTGAACAGTCTGAACTCCTTTGCTTCCTTCTCCTGCATCCGCCTTGTTGCACGTTCCAATCAGAGAGACTACATCAGCATCGAGTCTCGCAATGGGTTCGCATTAAACTTAATGCCTGACTTGCCTGTTATCTTGCCTGTTTCCTCTGAGTGTGTGGCTGTTACATCTTGTTCTTTTTCCAACAGATGCTACTCCTTTATTGGACATCGTGGTAATGCACAGACAGTGTCTCTGGCTCGCAGTGGATGTGTCTACCATCAGACCATCCAGCATGAGCTTCTTCATGCCCTGGGATTCCACCATGAGCAAGCCCGCAGTGACCGCGACAATCACATCCGTGTCGCCTGGGAGAACATTCAGAGCGGTACAGACTAAAGACTGATGATTCTATATGATCTACTTAATATATTTATGAATGGGAACAGTTATACTTAGTAGAATTAAATGCACTTACAGTACATAAGGAACTACTGTAAATAGCTTATCATGTACAGTATTATTACTTTAAATACACTATAAAGCCATATTTTGCAAAACCAGTTCCTTTCCAAGGCACCAAATAACTGTGGAGAAATTGGCGAGGTTAATGAATTACAGATTACTGAACAATTTGGGATGTATTTGCTTTGTTAACAGGCATGGAGAACAACTTCAACAAGGTCGCCACCCTGAACCAGGGAACATCCTATGACTACAACTCTGTCATGCAGTACCACAGGTCAGACAATCAAACCCCCACCCAGCAATTTGTACTGTTTTAAATAATGAATTTATTTAGCATGCACATGTTGCTATGTCAGCATCATGCAGTGAATCACAAATCACAATCATAAAACAGTTAAAAAATAAGAAAAAATAAGAATAAGAAAGTCAAAAAGAAAGAAACAGTTTTTTCCCCAGGCCATCAGACTCTTAAATTCATAGATTGCACAAATCCACAGACTGTTCTACTATCTGCACTAATGCCACTTTAGACCTCAATTCAGTACATTTTGTACAGTTTTAGCCACTTGCACTTTACTGTATACTGTCCTTATTGCATATTTTCATACTGTGTACATTGCTTTTTATTATATATTTATATAATATTATATATTTTTTAGTATAAATACTGTCTATATTTCACATTTTCATATTTTCACACTATATTTTCATATAGACATACTGTCTATACTTCATATTTTCATATTTTCACACTATATTTTCATATAGACATACTGTCTATACTTCATATTTTCATATTTTCATGTAATTTCTTACAATTTTTTACATTTTTTACACAAGCTAATGCAGTGACATTTTGTTCTGTATACGCCTGTATATCTGAATGACAAATTACAGTAAGTCTAAGTCTAAATCTAAGACTATTAATAAAATTATCTTTGTTTTTCAGAACTGCTTTCTCCAAGAATGGCCGTCCCACCATGATCCCTATCCCCAACTCCAATGTGTCTTTCGGACAAGCCACTAGGATGAGCCAGAACGACATTAACAGGCTTAACAGACTCTACAAGTGTTGTAAGTATTTAGCAAAAGAAATATTGCTAATAATGTGAAATTAATAAAATATTTTGCAGTGAAAATCCAGAAGAATTAATTTAACCCCCTCCCTTTCCTCTCCCCTTAACAGAGACCATGTTGCAGCACAGCTATCCAGGTCCCTGCTGACACTCTGATAGCATTTAACAGATGTCTGTAATGCATAAAAAAATAAATCAGTAATTTCTGACTGCAAACTGGAATCCTTCACCTTTCTTTTTTGACTTATTCATTTATTTTTCCAAGCCATTTAATCCTGCTAGCAAGGCTGGACCCTATCTCAGCCAAATCTGGGCAAAGGAGAAGTGCACTCGGAGCAGCTCACCAGTTCATTGCAGGGCAACAAACACACAGCATTTGACACTTACACTTACAGCTAGGGGCAATCTGGAGCAGCCAATCAATGTGTATATGTCTCTGGACTGTAGAAAATAACCAGGGACCCTGGAGGAAAGCTTTAAGTGACAGGGAGTATGATGCCATGAGAGTCCCATAAGAAATAAGGTTTTAGTCAATCAGCTCCTATGGGCCCCTTGGCTGCAGAGGGCTGTGTGCATCGACCTGGATTTGACCTCGAGATCTTCAGGATGATAGTGGTACATCTTGTTGATGCACCACTCAGGATTCTATAATTACATTATTAAAAAAACACAAGTATAATGTCAAACATATTCTCAACACATTGCATAAATGTTGAATAAGGTCAAAGGTCATACTGGCATGACTTAACAATAGCTGAATGTACAGCCCAACAGAAATAAAGAAATAAATAAACAAATAAATAAATTATTTAATTTCATTCAATTCAATTCAATTCATTTCAATGTTATTCGTATAGCACTTTTTACAATTGACATTGTCGCAAAGCAGTTTTACATAGTCAAAGTAATTTTCAAAGGAACTTGATTCGTGAAATTTCTACAATTTCACAAGGGAGACCTACGTATTCGCAAGGGAGATGAATGGAAGACGGCATTCACCCCTAACGGTCACTATGAATATTTGGTGATGCCTTTTGGACTTTCCAATAGCCTCATTGTCTTCCACTCACTAATTAATGATGTTTTGTTTGTTTGTTTGTTTTTTTTGGGTTGGATCACTGTGCCTTGATGACATCTTAATATTCTCTGGGTCACTCCTTGAACACATTCGCCATGTCTGAGCAGTTTTTCAGAGGCTTGTTTTCCACCATTTCTTTGTCAAATTAGAAAAAAAAGTGAGTTTCATGCAACTTTACCATCTTTTTTAGGCTTGACTGTAAACCGACAAGGCCTTACTATGGACCCTGCTAAGGGTCGTGCTGTGTTGGACTGGCCAACACCCAGCACTGTTAATCAGCTGCAATTTTTATAAACGTTTCATTCAGAACTACAGTTTTCTGGCTGTGCCCTTAACTTCTCTCCTTTGGGGTGCTTCAAAAACCTGTGGCTTAAAAGGCTTTTAAAAACTTAAAGATTTGATTCACCACAGCTCTTATTTTGATTCACCTAGATCCTAAACTCCCCTTTGTGGTAGTGGTGGATTCCTCTGATGCTGGGGTGGGGGCTGTTTTGTCCCAAATGAGCCCCAAAAGACAACAAGTTTCACCCCTGTGCCTTCTACTCCAGATGCCCAACTCCTTCTAAGAGCTGATACGATGTGGGGAATCGGGAACTCCTGGCTATTAAACTGGCATTGGAGGAGTAGTGAAACTGGCTGGAGGAATCCCTTTACCCATTTCATTTTCACTTTCTCTAACTCACCAGCTGCTGTTTCACATGAAGTTATCAATACATGAAAATGTACAGCAGAACACGGAATGTTTGGGGAAAGATATGGATTCTAATTGACCTTCATCGAGTGTAAAAGCAGCTGTGGAGTTTCCATGATGATCCAACAGTACTTTTCCTGCAAATTCAGTATTTTATTGTCTGCCTGTTAGAAATGTCCTGTCCACAGTTTTTGATGATTATACATTTTTTCCAATGGGTAGAGGATCACCCAGGGATGTCCCTCAATACATGTGGGTAAGAATCACAATGATTATGTTCATAAAATTGTAATAATTATTTAAAAAAAGAATTGGAAACATTAAATTGGGTGAAAATTATAGAGCACATCTAATTTAAATGAAATTCTCACTTTATATTCAGGACGAGAATGTCTGCCTTGATTTCAGACCAAATTCCATCCAGATCTGGTCCAGATCATGACCATGACCAGATCATGGTTCATTTTGCAGAAATTTTAATTTTACATGGGAAATCCTTTTCAACAAGCACAGAATTTTATATCTTTGTAAAATTTCAGTAAATCCGCATGAAACCATCTGTACATATGTAAGATCTCTATAGATATAGGAAAGTAATGTTTTATCCAGAACAAGACAAAATTATGCATCAAATTATCAAAAAAATATATAATAATTAAAAAAACTTTCCTGTATATTTTACAATGTTGTGGTGTCGAAGTTTTAGAAACATCCACCCTGCACCAGCATATAGCATAAAACTGACATACTTCTGATTCAGTAAACCCTCATCGGATTTCAGCTTTCTTTAATAGTTTCTGAAATCAATCCAGAGGAAAACCATGTGTCATTTTCAACCCATGAAAACCATGTGTCATGGTCGTCTCCCTGGTGGACGAAAGGGTAGCCTCCCTCTGCCTTCTGGTGGGAGGACGGGTAATGATTGTTGTTTGTGCTTATGCACCAAATTGCAGTTCAGAATACCCACCCTTTTTAAAGTCCTTTGTTGTCATGTAATCGGACTTGTAGCCGCATGTTCTGGACACTCGGGTGACGAGAGGAGCTGAGCTGTCAACCGATCACCACCTGGTAGTGAGCTGGCTTAGATGGCGGGAAAGGCTGCCCTTCAGACCTGGGAGACCCAAGCATGTAGTTAGGGTCTCCTGGGAACGTTTGGCAGAGTCTCCTGTCAGAAGGGCCTTCAACTGCCACCTCCAGCAGAGCGACCACCACATCCCAATAGAGAGCGGGGACATAGAGTCCGAATTGGTCGTGTTCTGTGTCTCCATTATTGAGGTGGCAGCCCAGAACTGTGGTGGAAGGTCATCTGTGACTGTCGTGGAGGCAACCCCCGAACCATGGTGGTGGACACCTGCGGTGAGGGGGGCTGTCAAGCTGAAGAAGGAGGTCTGTAGGTCCTTTTGGGGCTGTCAAGCTGAAGAAGGAGGTCTGTAGGTCCTTTTGGCGTGTGGGACTCCAGAGGCAGCGGACGGGTACCGACAGGCCAAACTTGGTGCAGCCCAGGCTGTCACTGATCCAAAATCTCGGGTGTGGGAGGATTTCAGCGAGAGCCTGGAAAACAACTATTGGTTGGCCTCGAAAAGACTACTTTGTAGTCAGGTGGAAGAGTCTGATGATATGTCAAGTCAGTCTCTGAGTAGATGTCCAACAATACATCTACAGTGTTTGTTGCAATGAGTATAAGGAACTGTGAAGTGTCAGGGACAACCAAGGCCAAAGTGTTTACAAAGTTTAAAACTGTACTCAGGTGCAGTTGTAACTTATGGGCCTAAGTCAAGCAGACAGTTGACTTCTTTTCCCCCACACAGTCACTTGGCCTGTACTCTTGATGCCAACCAACTGTTTGGGGAGTTGGAAAGGTTGGTCCTGCTTTTGAATGTTCTAGGCGGGAACATGTTTGAGATTTTACATTTTGCAGATGTCTTTGTTAATATCAGCGGGGTTTTGCCATAGTTGTTGTTGTCATTCTTTACGTCTGAGGCACGTTGTTGACTCTCCTCAGCCACGATTGTCCTAAAACTGTAACTGTTATGTGTTTAAAGGTAACTTTGAATCATTTTGTGCTTCCCACTTGTGCTGTTTTTCCTCTAACTGCTTCTTCTTTGCTGCTACTAGAATGGAGTTTGCAGGGTCAATGCAGCTGGAAGAAAAATGCCAATTCGCCACAGTTAAAACGGTACAAGGGCAAGAGATCTGAGAATCAGGGTGGGCTGCTCTTCTTTTGTTCGAGTTGCAGGACACTGAGCAAAGCGTAATTCCATGACCCCCTGCAAAACTGCTTAAGGAGGAGCTCGTCTACCTCTTCACATATAATCCCCCACCTCTTTGTGGCTCAGTTTAATGCTAACTAGAGGCGATGAAGGTAAGTGGATGGTTTTTTACCTGGATGTTGTTTAGGAACTGAGCGATAAGCTCCTCCCCATCTTCCATAGTCCCAAGGTTTGGGTGGAAAAAATGGATAACAACATGCCTGCACTTTACCTTCATGCTTCTAGGTTGAACTTGGCCTATGTAGCCCCTGATTGGCTGTTGAGGGCTAGGTGCCCCCCACGTGGGGTTATTTGAACTGAGTGATGCATTCCAATGCAATATGCATTAAAAACTTATATAAATAATAATTACTAAATTTAATCAAATAAAACTAAATAAACACTCTCTGACTTCTTTTATTAGTCTCATCTAATTGTGTGTTTTTTCCATGTGGGCTATACATGTAGAATTAAGTTAGAGTATCTCCAATTAAAATAGCCAACTCTGGGCGGGAGTAGGGTACACTATGAACAGCTTGTACATCTGTTGCAGGGCCAACACATACTCAACCATTCATTCTCACACTTAGCCAATATGTATGTCTGTGGACTTTAAGAAGAAACCGAAGTACCTGGAGGAAACCCACACAAAAACGCCCTTACTGGGCTTACGACTTAAACCCAGCACCTCCTTGCTATGAGGCAGACATGCTAACTATAATCCTGATTCATGGAACTGGTTAAAGGTGCAGGTTAATAGGTTAAAATCTGAGAACTTCCCCACAACAAAATGTTATGTATTTTTTTTATTAGTTTTTATTTATTTATTTTTTGGATGGATGATAAACTGTATTGGCTTCGCACCAGATAAATTCACTCACTTTCAGAATTCACTCTGTCATTTGCCGAACTGCTTAATTCTTATAGGATCACAGGGAGGCTGGAATCTATCTGAACTGACTCTGGACAAAGTGGAGTTACATGCTGAACAGCTCAACAGTCCATCAGTTTCAAACCATGCTGTTACTCAGGGTGATGGAATCGTGCATTGAACCAGGAAACCTTGCCACAATGTTAGTTCATTGCATTTGTTCATTACGTGTGATTTGTTCAGTGATCGAATGAAAATGCTTCCTGTTGACATAAATTCATCCTGTGATGGCTCATTTATTGCAATGTGTGTCCAATCGACAGCGCCGATTACACTATGAAAACCGGCTGTCGCTGCAAATTGCGCTTTAATCAACTCCAAGGACAAATTTTTACATTATCAGCAGTTTCCCAGCATCACCTCTAAGTGTCACCAAAGCACCAACAGCTGCAGAAACATGCGTACGTCAGCCATGAAGTTGACGTGAGGCACCACACATTTCCACAGACATTTTACGCTTGGTGCATCTGAACTTTGCAGTAGAACAGGGCGTACGCAACGTTTTTGTGCGTACGCACCCTTTGTACATGAGGCCCCAGGTATTTCAATTAGGTTGTAAAGGGAATAACAGACAACAAGCTTGGTATCTGAAGACAAAATCCACATGCAAATCTTGCAAAGAAAAGAAAAACAGTCACCGAGTGACCCTAACAAAGAAAGGCTCTTCTGAAATTTAGTGGTAGCAAAAGGAAGGCCAATACTAGGAACAACAGAAAAAGATCCAAGGTACAAAGTTCCGAGGGGGAAAAAAAAACAGGAATGCAAAAAATACTCAAAAAAATAAGCCACTACATAAAAACAAACTACACTGCAAATGCACAGCGCAGACTCAGGGAAGTTCACACTCAGTGACTTGCAAACGCAGCAAAAGCAGAGCACTTAAATACCCAGACCTACAAAGGAACAGGTGGTAACAATGATACCAAATTGTAGATGGACCGGAAGACAATACAGGGGTGAACATGAGAAACTATCCATTCTTCTTGGCAGAGGTACCTTACTGTCTCTGAGTGCCCTGTACTTGGTGTATGTGGTACCCCTACAGTAGATTGGTGACCTGTTCAGGATGTAACCTAATATCAGATGGGATTGAACCCAGACTACACAACCCCCCAGCCCCCTCCATGGCCCTGACAGGTAAGCAGTATAGATATTGCTTAGATAGATATACGTTCACCATGTAAACTTCACACCTGCTTCTACGCTTACTCAAGGTCCTTAATCTCCACGTTTCTGATAATTGACTTCTGCTATACATTGAAATGTTAAGATAATGATGTGAGAATCAGCAGCTGATGAGTGCCATGGAACGTTTATCACTTAAGGTACACAAAAGAAAGAGTATAAAACGTGTCCAGGGCTCCGTTTGCAATCACATCGCATTTCTTCTTGGAGATCAGAAGTGAGTGGAACAGCAGCTCGGACAGCAGTGCAGCCATACATTACAGGTCTATATTAATATTAATACTAATGTATATTAATAACTCATCCTCGTCGTGAGACGTGTATTTAACATTTATGGAAGGAGTCTCCAGTGTCAGTACTTTGGAATAGACGGGAGTAAAATGCTGCTGTTGGGAATGAAGTGTTGTAGTGATGTGTCTCTCATACTGAGTGTGTTACAGTTCCAGGACTCGTGCCATGATGTTTATGTGGAAGGTGACTGTGAGTGTACTCGCTCTGATGCTCTGTTCTGTCAGAGCTCAAGATGAGGTGAGATGTTATTTAGAAGCTGAAGGAACACTGATGGGGGATCAAGCACTAATACACAGGAGCACGGCAGTCATTTAGGATAAAAATAATACAGACGGGATGCCTTTTACAATTATTATTAATTTATTCTTTCTCTCTGTCTTTCATGTGCAACACACTTTCCTGTCATAGCTGGGTAAGTCGTACGCTCTTAATGGTCTCAGTAGAAATTCACAGCTAAGTTTATTAATTTTAGCCTGATAATTATAAAATCAGAAATATTTAAAATAAGGCGGCACGGTGGTTGGTGCAGTAGTTAACACGTCCGCCTCACAGCAAGAATGTCCCGGGTTCGTTTCCCGGGCTCACGGCGTTTCTTTGTGGAGTTCGCATGTTCTCATCATGCCTGCATGAGTTTTCTCCTTGTACTCCGGTTTCCCCCACAGTCCAAACTCCTGCACAGTAGGCTAATTGGCTGTATCAAATCACCCCTGTGAGAAAGTGTGAGTATGAATGGTTGAATGTATGATGGCCCTGCGTTGGCCTGGCGAGCTGTTCAGGGTATACTCCGCCTTTGCCCAGAGTAGGCACCGACCTCCCCATAATAATAATTAATTAAACTGAAGTCAGGTTCAAAAACAGAATTTACTCTGATGATATTTCTGTTCAACAGATATCGAGGATTCTTTAGCGGAGCTTTCTGTGGGAGAACTGATTGAGAGAGCAAACACCAAAACCCGTAAATACTCACTCACACACACACACACTCACACACACACACAGACAAACACACACACAGACACACCGACACACAGACACACAAACACACACACACACTTACACACTCACACACACACACAGACACACACACACACAGACACACCGACACACAGACACACAAACACACACACACACCCACACACAAACACACAAACACACAAACACACAG
>JBCNYG010000004.1:13115360-13125587 GCA_039654305.1 Porochilus rendahli | reverse complement strand
AGCCTCCCCACGACCCTAGTAGGGTTAAGCCATTCGGTACATGAGATGTGAGTGTGAATGGCTTTGTGTGTGTGTGTGTGTGTGTGTGTGTGTGTGTGTGTGTGTGTGTGTGTGTGTATGGGTTGGCCCTGCAACGGTCTCATGAAGGTTAGTTAGTACCCCATATTTGTCAGCTGGGATAGTCTCCAGGCTCTCGGCCCCTAGATAGGATTAAACCGTTCAGAATGAGTAAATGAATGAATATAACCCAGAAAAGAAGAAGTTCCCTTTTGATTCTGGTTCTAGTTCATCTTTTTTTTCACCAGTCAGCAAGTTCAGCGAGCTGGATTCTTCCAGTTAGAAAAACAGCATTAGGACACTACTGTGTTCAGATAACACAAGAATTACTGAATAATATTTCTTGCTTGGTTTAATTAGGTTTAAGTGGTTCAGAAAGTAAATGATATTCCATTCAACCGGTGACTGTACATGTACAGAAAATGTGAATCAAAACAAAAACATGCAATGGGTCTAAAGTTCCATTTCTATCCCAAAGGACATGGGGCATCTAGATTCAGCAACACTCAACTCAACTCAGGACTCGTCAATAAACAGGACCCTGATGGTCCATGATGGAGCCTGTAAGCTGTTCCAAGTACGTGACACTTATTGTGGAGTTGGTAGGGTGCTGGCATACTGATTCTCAGGTCGGGTTTAAATCCCACTATCACCAAGTCATCCCCAGTGCAGCTAACTGTGTTATCAAAGGCCAGTCATGTCTCTCACCGTCTGTGGTGAGAGGCATGTAAAAGAACCATTGCTGTTGTTCATAAAGAGTAGGCCATTGGGGCGTCATCAGTGTGTTTCTGCCCTTGGATGGCCTGTTGAGCAATCCAGGGTGTACTCTGGGCGCCAGCCTGCCTGCAACCCTAATTACGATTAAGTGGTTCAGAAAATAAATTAATAAATTATTAAAAACCTCGGGACTTCTTTATATGCCAAAGTGTATCATACGACAGTGTTAGGTTGAGTGTACATACATTATGGGACATGTGCATGGCAGTCATACATTAACTGAGTATCACTGGGATATCATAAGAGTATTTTGTTTTTCACTTGAAACAACTATATGACCATCTAAACTTTTGACATACAGACCTAACATAAAATCCCCATGACTCACCTATAACATATGCATTTTATATGTGCATGCAACAAAAAAGCTTTCAAATCCACCTCAACCAATCCTAAGTTAGTCTCTTCTGTTGTAGCTCTGCAAACGTCGTACGACAAAAGAAAAGAAAATAATTTCAGGTTGGCTTTGAAAGGGGCTTTAGAGACTTCATAAACTTTCTAATATTCTTTGGCCTTGTATTAATGCTTACTCTACAAATGTGCTGGGTTTTCATCTTGGATTTACAATGTATGTACATACAGTATCTCAAACTTTAGCGTTTAAAAAACTTAACCTTCCCAGGGCCTGGTGAAACTGATTGGTTTTTAAGTGCAGCTCATAAATGACTTGTTTAAGGAGTGGGCACCGGCACTCAAATCAAATCTCTTTACCAGGTGTTTAATATGGATCCTGGTTTATAAACTCAAACGCCCACGTCGTCTCTCAGCTGAGACCTCCATTGCATCAGATCGATCAGGGCTTCTTGGTGTATTTACCTGATCTGATTCACATTTAGTCATTTAGAAAGAAAACTAACAAAAGATGATTTCAGATGAGCTCCACCTAATTAGACAATGGGAGAGCCAAAAACATCGTGTAAACAAAAGTAAACACTTCAGATTTTCATGGTGGTTCTAACTCTGGGGACACTAATGAAAATAAGTGGTGTATTTTTATTTCTGGTAGCAGAATTTACACTCATGCGGCTCATAGCTAGGCACTGATTGTAAACCCTTCATCTAAGTAATTATACTCGATGGAAAAGCGCTTCCTTAAACAAGGTTCTGCATAAAGGTTCTGCTTAATGGATTTCTCAAGAAGATCATGTCTGGAAGAATAGAAAGTGTTGACTGACCAAAAGGAGCACAAGACCTGAACACCACACTCTACGTTTGATAAATGCTATTTATGGGCCACGCATGAGGTCAGTACAGGGAATGTCCAGACCGAGGCTTTGATTGATCATGTGACAGTCATTATGACCCGGCACACCAACCAGCTTCCTGCAGAGCATCCAGAGATATTTTTCAAATTCTTTATCCATGTTTAATATAGCAAAAGAAATGACAAGTTTGCCTTTTCTCATAAAGTCCATAATACATAAAGAAAGAATAAGAGCCCAAGGAAAAGGCAATTACCGAACATCACTCGCTCTCTGACACAAAATAAAAAAGTCTCTTTCAGATAAATGAATTTGGCTGCTACATCCAGCAGTCCAGTTCTTTTGGTCTAAGACAATTTTTTTTTTACTCTTTCTGACTGTCGCCCCTTTTGTCATTTCCAACACCAACAGAGTTGCTTTCTCCCTTAAACTCTTCATTCATTCATTCATTCATTCATTCATTCATTCATTTTCTAAACCGCTTATTCCAAACTGGGTCACGAGGAGGCTGGTGCCCATCTCAGCCGACTCTGGGCGAGGGCGGGGTACACCCTGGACAGCTCGCCAGGCCAGCGCAGGGCAGAAACACGCTGACGGCTATGCAGCTACTCTTGATGAAAATCAGCGATGGTTCTTTTATATTCCTCTCACCACAGACAGTGAGAGACACGGCCGGCCTTTGATAACCCAGTTAGCTGCACTGGGGGTATGCACGAGGTTTTCATCTTTTTTTGGGCACACTAGCGCATCACAGCATGCTGGGGCTTCTGATTAGCCCACCCAGACCTCCTGTGCACAGAGGTATCTCCGCCCATTCCATTCCCAGCGAAAAGGAGATCAATCAGAACAGAGAAGGCACAGCGAGCGGGAAGACCATAAACGGGAGGTGGAAGCCAAACAGGCCACCCACTCACAATCAACATCTTGGGGGAGGTGGGGAAGCAGCTTCCTGAAGAACTGTGGCATTTTTTTGGATTGAGATTTGTACTTTGTTTCTCCTCCAGTGTCCGGAATAAAAAATTGAAAATTAAAAACCTAAATTTGCTGGAAATTTGCTGGAACAAGGCCAAGCTGAGGATGTTTCTCTCTGAGGATGTGAGTTCTGCAGATTGAGGAGCACAGCTGTGGAACATCATCTCTGGTAGTCATTTGTGATTTGCATGTCTGACGTTAGTGGCTTTAAAGTCAGAGCTTGTTATTCTCACACACGTCTCTGAGAACAGTCATTCTGGCACTGGTTTGTTTATTTGGCCTCGTTGCTGAAGCTGCTGTGAGAAACCACACCATGTGCCCTGACACATGACCCCCACTCTGTTTCTTCGTCCAGTACGGCGGCATAAAAAACACACACGGAGGGGGAGGGTGGAGGAATGACGCGGCAGACCGAGCTCGTCACCGCGCAGTGTGTCGTTGGCTGGGTTTGAACCCCGACGCCATCGACAGCCCCCTGTGTTCCACGCAGGTTCCAGCGAGGCAGAGCGGAAACCAGCAGAGATCATTAAAAAATAAAAAGAGATAGAGATCAAGCAAGCAGATGGAGCGCAGCGGTGTGTCCGCAGGTGTTCCTTTCCTTTTTAAAAAAATTAACATCATCTCCACCAACAGCTCTCTACAAGAAACTTTCACTCTTTATTTCCACTCGATCTTGTCTGGTCAGGAATTTAATTTCCCGTCTGCAGCCGTCTCCAAGAGGTAGCCATTAGCAGGGTCAACCGGCACAACCTTGTGCACCTGTCCATGGTGCTCCCTTTCTATCATATCATCAGTTATGCTCCCGAAGTCTTTGTCTTTGGAGAACACAGCAGGATTCATCCAGAAAACTCCACTGTTGGTTGGAAAGTGTGTGTGTGTGTGTGTGTGTGTGTGTGTGTGCTTCATTTCATTTCATTTTCTGACCCAATTTATCCTTCATTAGGGTTATGGGGAGGCTGGAGCCCATCCCAGTCAACTGTGAGCAAGGGAGGGGTACACCCTGAACAGCCGGATAATCCGTTACTCACATCCACACCTAGGGACAATTGAGAGTATCCAGGTAACCAAACGTGCATGTCTTTGGACCGTAGGAGGAAACTGGGGTCCCCAGAAGAAGCCCACGGTAACCGGTACATGTGCTTACCCCTACACCACAGTGCTGTCTGAGAATACAAAAGTCTTCTCGAGTCTTGTCTGTAACAGAGTATTTGTGGCCAGCTGCGATGGTTATGTGAAGGAATGCACGGTACGACTGATTGGCGTTTCCCAGAATATAAGAAAAAGTTGTACTTGGAAGAAGAAGAAGAGTGAATGATTGATCTGTTTTTAGTTTTTTTAGGGATCACGTCCAGGGGCGGAGGGGGTCCTCGGGAGACGCAGCGCTCCTGCGGTTGCGTTTCATCGTTCAAACGTATCAAATTCAAGGGCTGCTTTAAAGACATATAGTTTTGTGAGGTGTACTCAGACTCTAAACCGTCTCTCTGGGCTTCCTGCTTCATTCTGATCCCTGCGCTTCTCGTTCTGTTATGCAAAGAGGGCGGCTGTTTACTTGCCCTTTTGTTTTATTCATGACAGTTAAGCCGTACTGCACTCTACTGAACCGAGTGACGAGCGAGATGATGAGAGCCAGGCTAAAGGAAAAAGAAAAAGCCTGATGAATAACACTGTGTTTAGAAATTACTGTTAAAATAAACTTGCGTTTGATTCGGAGATGAAGGGAGTTAAAGAGATAAAGAGGGACAGTGATATGATAAAGGAAATCTTCTCTTCTTTCTGTTCTTCTGTATTCTTCTCAATAATCTTCTCTAATTAGCATCTAATTAAAGGCCAGAAGATTTTCTACCTCTTTCTTGGTGCTATTTTTGTTCGTTCTCAAGGGCTTTCCTTCCCCGACTCACTAATTAATGAAGAATATAAAGACAGACGTCTGCTTGAAAGGCTTTTTCCTATTTCATTGTGTCTTCTGAGCCGCTTCATCCTTTGTTCAGGTTGCGGGGAGGATGGAGCCTATCCCGGTCCACGTACGTCCTGAACAGCGCGTCAGACCATTGCAGGGCTATCTGCTTTCAAAGTGTGCTTTTCAATGCTCTTTTAAAGAATAAAATGTTGCGGATCTTTTGAAATTTGTCTCTTTCCACACCCGTCTAAGGTGGCAGTTACACCCTGTCGGCATTTTTAAACCCTCCGTCTCCGTTTACATGCGTCTCCTGTCTATTTCTCATTCGGAGAATGTGTTCCTTGTCAGTCGAGGTGGAACGTTCTGTGCAGGATCTGCCGGGTGTATAGCCTTTTTGTGCTGGGTGTGCACTGAGTTAGGAACCTGTGGGTTCCTCGTCCAGTACTCGTCAGTTTGTATCCGTCGACGTCTGGTGGACCCGACCCACGGCTGGACTACTGCCTGACATGTAAGATGTGATGAACGTAGACCACATATTTAGTGAATGGTTACTGAGAAGGAGCGAATGGAAACTGTTGAATAATGGGTGAGTAATGGGGGCGTCTTTACCGGATCTGAAATGGACGGCGGTGAACATCCTCGGGGGTATCGCGAGAATCTAGTGCGGCAGCGGAGACGACTTTCAACAACAGATCATTTTCTTTCACAAAGTTTTTAACCGGGCGGCACGGTGGTGCAGTGCTCAGGGGGCGGGGGCTTTTCGGGGGGCGTTTCTGTGTGGGGTTTGCATGTTCTCCCCGTGCTTGAGTGGGTTTTCTCCGGGTACTCTGGTTTCCTCCCACACACTAAAATCATGCACAGGAGGCTGTTAGGCTGTTCCAAATCACCCCAAGATGAGAGTGGGTGTGTGTGTGGGTGTGTGTTGGCCCTGCAATGGCCTGGCAAGCTGGCAATCAGCCCCTAACCAAAGTTTTGCAGCTTGAAAACGTTCTCTTTATTTTAAACAGTATTTTTTTTTTCATGTAGAGTACTTTACTCTGGAAAGCCAGTTAAACACAATTTTTCTTTATTATTCATCCGGATTCCTCAGTCGATACACATCATCAGCCATCTGTCTTCTCCGCTCCACTCCCAGCTCGCCATCCAATTTACCGTGTGACTAATTGATTATTCATTCTCCCATGCCATGTGAGGTTAATATTACAGTTTCCTATTTGCAGCCGCTCATGTGGAAACTCATTCAGTGGGCATTAGATTGGAGCCGCAAGCCATCCAGGCGTGGGGAAGGTATTCGGGGGCCGTCGGTTGGTATTCTGTAGAGGTTCTTGTCTGACCTTATTTGTAACATGTGACTTAACCCAGTCCATTTCTCATTCCTCTAGGGGAGAGAGGGACCAAAACAGAGGAAGAGGAAGATACACAGAGAGGAAGAGCAGGGAAACAAATTTTCTTTCATGTTTCAAATAAAACTTGCTGCCCACCTGGTGCAACCCGCCGGATATCGATCTCTTTAAATTACACCTGAATCTGAAGTCATGACCTCGAACTAATCGTATGTTTGAGCAGCAGAGCGGTCTATTGCTACGTTACAAACACCATCCATCGATTTCTCTTCCAATCTGGTTGAACTTTTATCTAAAACACAAGAGATGCTCGCTCTGTCCGTCGATCGTTCCTAACACTGAGTATCTGTCTTGTTTTTCAACATCCTGGAAAGTCATTTCTTCATGTTCAATATGAAGGTATTTTGGATTTAACAGCCTGGAACAGCCGGACGTTGGGGAGGCCTCTGGAAAATATTTGGTGCCTCAGATATAGACTCGGTACATGCTGTGCTAAGCAAACGCAAGAAGATTTCCCAGGTATGAAAGAAGCACGTTCGTTCTCCCCGTGCTTGTGTGGGTTTCCTCTGGGCACTCCGGTTTCCTCCCGCAGTCCGACCCGACACAATAGGATGATCGACTGTTCCAAATCGCCCCTAGGTGTGACCCTGTGAGGAATTTGGAATGTTCTCCTGATTCGGGGGTGAGAGTAAATGAGGGTGAGAGAAGTTCAGCAGTCTCTGCATTTTCGGAGAAACCTCCGTGTTGATATTTCATGTGCATCCATACGTTCACCTGTGGTCAGTTGCTCACCAGTGGATTCGTTCTGTAGCCCACCATCTTGTTCTTATCGCTTCAGCCCATTCGCTGGACTTGAAATGTCAGTCACGGGAGGGGTGGAGCCTATTTCAGCCAACGCGACGAGGGTGAAGGCAGAATACACCCTCAACGACTCACCAGTCCTTCGCATGGCCACCACACACGCTCACCACTCACGCTCACACCTGGGGCAATTTGGTACAGCCAATTTGCATAATGTGCATAGCTTTGACCTGTGGGAGGAAACCGGAGTACCTGGAGGAAACGCTCTGGGAAAAAAGACATCCTTGCCTAGCTTGGGACTTTAACCGCAGACCTTCTTGCTGGATGTGCTTAACACTACACCACCGCCAATTTTTTCCCCCTATTTCCCCCCCTAATTTTAGTCGTATCCAATTCCCATCCGTCGTGTATTGCTTTCCCTATAACACCACCACCACCAACCAGGGAGGGGCGTAAGCATGCACCTGCCTCCTGCATAACATGCGACGCTGCCACCCGCCTCTTTACAAACTGCTGCGCGTGAGTACTCGGACTCATGGACTCCCGGTCCCGGTCTCAAATTGAACACGGCAAGCTGTGGACTTATCAGGACTGCTGATCCCAATATCTGACGTGGAATATCGCATAGACATCAAACAAAAATAATAATAATAAATATTAAAAATGAATAAATTACATTTGTCACCCCTTAAAAATATTTAAAATTTAACGTGCTTTGCTGACCACATGCCCTCATTCTACTGGCTGAAATTAAATCGGTGGTCCCTCCCCTTTGATTACGTAGCCAAGACAGCACTGTTCAACCTCCGTGCACTCATACTGCGCTCCGTACTGCCATAGTCTGACCAACAGTCTGAAAACACGTAACATACACTCAGAATCGAAGGTACGCACAGACACTTCAGTCATTTCCATAAATACAGGAGGAAACCATATAAAGCCTTGAGTGTACGAGCTCATTAACTCCTTTTTGACCCCTTGACTGGCTGCTACATCAAATATATTGTTCCACTCCCAGAATACGAAAGCCAGCAAGTGTGTGTGTGAGAGAGAGAGAGGGAAAGAGAGAGGGAGAGAGAGAGAGTGCAGGATTTGTAGGATTTTTTTTATGTATCAGTGTAATTTCTCAGCAAGTAAAAAATAAATTATTTCTTAAGCTTTTCTCTCCGGCGTCCCTTTCTCGGCATTTCAAAGTAAAGTGCTTGTCTCATTTCTTCCGTTTCTCATCTTTTATCTTTCTCTTCCCTGTATCTATCCGACAGCTTCTGTGTTAAAGGGCTGAAAATCCATTCCAGGGCTCTGAGAGCCGGGGAGGCCCCTTACAGCGGGCAGGTGAGGGCCGGGTCGGTGCCAGTGACTGCCGTGTCATTATCTCCAGCCTATAATCCCTCAAGCATGAATCACACCCCATGTTTAAGCAAAGTTTGGATCTTTGGGGGCATGCAGGTTAACTTTAATATCATGTCGTCCATATTTAATACACATTATCTTGGAGCAAAGACCCTGCTGGTTGTTCGGATGCTGTTTACACCCCTTTTCTACCTAAAGAGGTTTTACCAAAGCAAATACAGATTACTGAATAATATATACACACACACACACACACATATAAGGTATAAGGGGGAAAAAAATGACTACAGTTTGCTCCCTACAGACCTGTTTCGTGGTTGCCCACTCATCAGGGGATTTCTTATATTATATATATATATATATTAATATAGCTCTACTTTACTGTATCGAGCACTGTGCTACGGAAAATCGACTGAGGATTTTATATATATATATATATATATATGTACAGCTGTGTATATACATTCATAGCACAGTATATATCCGTTCGCTACACATCTGTATATCTGTACATATATATATATATATATTTATATATACACATATAGCACAGCTGTGTATATACATTCAACGCACAGCTGTGTATCCGTATATATCCGTTCGCTACACATCTGAATATCTGTACATATATATATATTTATATATACACATATAGCACAGCTGTGTATATACATTCATAGCACATCTGTATGTATTACACTTGCTGCTCTCCGCACTCTGTAACTGTATTTAGTCACTCTGTATTCATACATGTGTAATGACAATCGAGTTGAATCTGATCTGATCTAATCTTGTGTATTTGAAGCCAGTATCTTTACAGCATGCTGTTTCCAGTTTTTCCTGGTATTAAACTATGTCAGAATAAAGTGTTCCAGATTTTGTCCCCACAGATTATTTATCTTAAATTTCATTTGTCTCTGTAGTTGACTCAACGGGGTATCGGTGAGCAAAACTATCTATTTATAAGGCTTTTTATCTCTATTTCATGCATAGTTAATTTAAATTATTTCATAAAAACAGCTGCGTCTGCATATCTAATCCAAATACACATCCTGGAGGTTTATTATTAGCCATTGGCAATGATGAACGTCGGTTTAATGTGGGCTTCGAGCCTCACAAACGCAGCGGGTCACATTGGAAATTTAACGCGATGCTGCTGGAAGTCATGAAATTAAACCACTGGAACATTTGGACTGCTTTTCCTAACACCTATTAAATTCTGAACTAAATTCGTCTGATAACACTGATTCCCACTGGATTGAAATATGAATTCCAACACTTCAGAAATAGTTACATGGACATAGTAACGGAATCAGTCGTTTAATCAATGATCCGTGGTGTCTTTAAGCCTTTTTACACATTAGTTTGGGTAAACAAAGCTTTCACACTCTCTCTCTCTCTCTCTCTCTCACACAGAGAAAGCACACAGAGCACGAGGCTTATAATAATAACTTACATATAATAAAATCTCTACACTGTACTCAGCTTTCATTTTCGTTTCTAATTTTTTGAGCATGGTCTTATTTCTACAGGACTCAAATAAGCAGCTCACACATTAAAATCAAATCAAGAGGCATCAGGCACGATCACCATGTCTACAAAAAGGGGGGACAATTTTGATGAAGGAATCTTAAGGGGTGATCACACTAGAGGTGCGATAAAAAGGGGACGGATGGATGGGAAGTGCCCTTGTTTTGGTTTTTTGAAATTCTTTTGCGGATTTTGAAATGATCAAATTTCAATGAGGAATTTTGCGATGGCCTGGCGAGCTGTCCAGGGTGTACCCCGCCCTCGCCCAGAGTCGGCTGAGATGGGCGCCAGCCTCCCC
>JBCNYG010000004.1:13018089-13028381 GCA_039654305.1 Porochilus rendahli | reverse complement strand
CGGCTGAGATGGGCACCAGCCTCCCCGCGACCCTAATTAGGAATAAGCGGTTCAGAAAATGAATGAATGAATGAGGTTTGCATGCTAGTTATCTATAGTCCCAGGACAAGATGATCCATCTAAATGGTGCACTTAAAATGATTTTTTCTGTTGAGACGGTATAACACTGAAAATGTACCATGTTAGCGGAACCTGTAAAACCAGATCCTCCAAACGACGGATGTTGGCGTCCTGAAATGTTCACGGAAGTAAGATTGTCGTCTTCAGAATGCACTTTTGTGGCAAACTCATTCTCCGTATTAGGAGCATACCCTGAAAAAAAAATTCAATCAGCACCAATACTGTGTTTTCCCCATTAGTGTATGGTTGCCATGGAAATCTGAGGAAAAACTGACAGCCTCAACTGACTTAACGTATGCGACTGCACCCCTGGACGTTTCCTCACAGCAGACAAACGCGTCCGAGAGTTCCTTCCTGGAACGATCCTTAAATCACAGATCCCGTGCCCCGTCCCTTTCCTTCTGACCTGACGGAGGTTTTATTTGGTGCTTTAGATACGCTTACTGTTCAACTGGTTGAAGTGATGAAGAGTGGACCGCATCAAGAACAGCGAGCAAGCGATAACACACTATAGCTTTGTCCTATTTTCATTTAAATAATAATATCTGTGTCACAAATAGTGACTCCGGATTTGTGTTAATTTTCCGTAGTGGGACGTACCTACACAACTTCATAAGCATGGTGACCACACAACCACGATCCATCGCATCATCATCTCAACGACCTGGTGTGTGTGTGATCTCAGCTTGGCTGCAGGCTTTTAAAAATCATTTTAAATTCCATGTCTGATCGATAACTGCGTGGGTGGAAGGTGGGTGTATCGAGCAGCACGGTTCTCTCAGATCACTGCAAATGGGCAAATCTGCTTTTAGCCGTCTTTAACAAGTAAAATAACAAATGTCTTATATTAATCTACACCGGCGTCAGAATTTAAAAAGGTAAATATCACACCGAGAGCTCAGAAATCGTCTCATTAAAAAAAGGCGTGCTGGGTTTTATCCATGAGTTTTAGAGTATATGTGATGTTTTTTCTCTGTGGGTACCCAGCGGATATGAGCATCGGCTGGTCTGATTGGTTAACTTACTACCAGCATACCATTGTGTATACTGTTAGCCCCTATACCATGCTAAGCTAACCAGTAATGATGGTTCTGTTCATTCTGGTCGTCCTTTTTTTTTAATCAGCAAACACAAGCGATTAGGAACAGGCCATTAGGAACGTTAGGAAGCTTGTCCTCAGCGTCGTGGCCGGGGAAGAAAGCCTTGTAGCCAGTCTGCTGCAACTGGAAGTGCGGTCAGCAGGCTAGACTTTCTTCAAACGTAACGGCTCAGCCTGTCTGCTGTTCATTTCATTCCAGACTTGTTCCATGAAAAGCAACACCGTTTGAAATGAGTTTGGTTGTATCCTTTTTATTTATTTATTTTTTTTTTTTAGTTATTTATTTATTTTTGTGGGCACTGAATATTCAGAGGAAAGATTATTTCAAGTCTCTGCATCAGTTCATGCCGGTTACGTGAAGTGTAGCGAGACTCAAGCTAACTCCATGCTAACCGGCTCTTCTCTTAAGTATTGGGCGGAAAGAATATATTTTTGGATTTTCAAGAATTCGATTATAATAATAAACATGTTGTATTTCCTATAATCTATCTGTATCATGGGGTAAAATATTCATCAGGTGCCCACTAGGGGGAGACATTTCATTATAAGGATGCCAAGTCATAATAATCCATGTAAGGCTGGTGGAGGAACCTCGCCACTCTAGCTGATTTGTGAATCACCCAGAAAGTGTGAAGAGGAAAACTTTTGACTTGAATGTTTTCTACAGACACACTGAAGGACATTTAGGCTCAGGATTCATGAATATTCCCACATTTTCCTCCTGAATATTGGAACATACTGGAACCAGAGATATTTGTCTATACACCTGGGGTAATTTAACCTTCACTCCCTTCCCCATCCCTTCTCCATAACTCAGTCATTCCCCCGAATAATAATTGGATGCAGGACCGTTTTCCTCCACATGCCTGTACGTCCCACATGGCCAGTTTTCAAATGAGTCTCAAAGATTAAGGCTGGAGATAAATCCTTCAGGACAGAAATAAAGCCTGAAAGGAAATATATCTCCAGAAAGTCAGGTTTTAAAGATTACCTGAAGTCAAAACTGACCTGTTTGTCCTTGTTCGCTGATGTCCTTGGTCTAAATTTGTGAAATGTTACGCTGCTAATCACTGAAATCACTAAAACATCCAAAGTGGAGGAGCTTCTGATTAGTTTGATGAAGATTATATTACAGTGATCTTCAGGCATGAATTTAAACAAATAAAAGCAATTTATCAAAATCACGACATGGAATTCAAATTACACATCGGCCAATCAGATTTTAGGGGATAGAACCAGTCTTTTCCACTTACTGTAAATATGCACTGATCAGCCATAACATTAAGAACCCACATGTGAAGTGAAAACTTACCAGCTTACACAAGATGTTTTCGTGTTGCTAGATGTGCTTTCAGGTGTCAGAGAAATGTGTTTTATACAGCATTCGTATAGTTAGGTGGTGTGTTCTGACTTACAACAAAATCCGACGTAGGAACGGAACCCTGTCGTGAGACGAGGAACCACTGTATGAGCACTGCCGAGGGAGGTTTAAGTCATATTCCAAGAGAGGAAGCGGAACAACTGTTTTGTTCAACTTCTGGATTGTAAGAAATATACTATTTTTATTCTTGTATTTAAATACCCACATTTATATCCAGGTTCAATACATTGGTATGCTTCAGAGGTATGTACATGCTGTATCTCAAAAACTATAATAGCTATGGACATGCTTATGGTAAATTGTCCACAATTGCCATATTTATATTTGACTTTAATACATTTATATATCCAAAAATCGATATTTTTAAAGTTATAGCTCATAAAACTATTTTGTGCTCTGCCGAGTCTGTATAAGTACCTATATTCTGTATCTCAAGAATCCTAATAGATACAGACATGCACTTAGTACCAAAATATCCACAACACCCTACTTCATATCTAACATTCACACATTTATGGGGTTTAAAACGTATACATTTCAAGTTATAAAGGAAAAAACACATTTTTGCCCATTTTTGGGCAAACATCTTGGATTTTGTGGCTGCCATCTTGGATTTTCGCGTGGCGAGCAGTATTTTTAAAAAGAGTGGGATTTCAAGAGTACATGTACCAAATTTCATGCTTGTATCAGTATTTGAACGATTCTTTCAGTCACCTGCTTCACTGTCAGGGTCGAGGGGAGGCTGGCGCCCATCTCAGCCGACTGTGGGCGTGGGCCATCTCTTCATGTTTTCAATATATTTTTATTCTGAGTGTTATTTTTAACACGTCTTTGTTCTTGATTGCAGACCTGTTAGCCGTGCGAGGTATAAACGCTGGCCAGTCTTTTTGCATCCTTACTGTGAAAGCATGTATCCATCTGTGTGAATCATTCAGGGCCATCGAGATTGCTTTATTTTCCTCCTGAGGATTCACGTCGTCGTGTCAGGGACGTGTCGTGCCGCGCACGTCTCTGAGCGGAAGCCTCGGATGAGTTGTGAGTTCACTTGTCCTCGGGCGGTATATTCATCTCCAATATCTGCCAGGTCAGAGTCAACCAATTTTCCAGATATTTGCAGACAGCTCCAAAATGAACATTAAATATTGATCTGGGAATATATTAGCGACACCAGCACACACACACACACACACACACACACACACACACACACACACCTACCTCAGCAAGGCGATGTTATTTTTATCCTTCCTCATTTAGAGAGAGGAAACATTACACGATAAATTTATAACTCCGTCATACCTCAGCACCACTCTAAATATTTCTCGTTATGTTCATGTCACTAATGCTGTGTTTTGTAAGCCGTGTACTCCACTTAAGGTCTCAAAGCCGAATTTCTAGCTGCACACAAACTGTTCTATTGGTTGAAATGATCTTTTGACCCAGACAGCAATCAGTAACTTGATTGGTTTATAGAACGTGATTGAAAAAGCTCAGGAGTAAACCTGGGATCCCGTAAAACCGCCGACCAATCACTGCGACGAGGCCCTCTGGGAAATATCCAATCAAATGCTCCTGTGTCACTCTGCTCGTGTGGTCCTACTGTGCACGAACCAGCAATCAGTCTGTGCCCCAAACAGGGCGTGGCCTTGGAAGGACTGCCGAGAGCATGGGAGGGTTTAGGTGGAGCCCTGAAGAGATGCCACTTTCACATTTTTCTAGCCTTCAGATTACCAACCCCAGCTTTAAGTGTAATTTGTAGGCAAACAATTAAAGAAAAATGTCAGTGTGGATTGTCTCCATCATCACACTTAACCACATAACTAATGTACATTTCAGCTGATTCTTTTAGTTTTTAAAGGATGACCTCATCTTCAGGCTGTTCACGTTTAGAGCTGGAAACTCGCATCCTCCAGATCTTCCAGAAGCTGTTATCGAGCCATGCTGAAGAAAACGAAAGAGGGCTGGATGATGCTTACGATTTTATTGAACGGTGATCCTCCAGCACAAAACCAGTCATAACGCGTAACACCCAGGTCAGCGGCTCATAGAATAATGTCATCTCTCATTTCCCACTTCCTACTTGGTGGCCGCTTATGTCCTAATGTAGCGCGCTGTTAGCGGCTAGCGTACACGTGGTTCGGGAGTTGCAGCAGGGATAACATAGTAAAATACTGCTTTTATTTACCCACGTGCTCATCTTACAGTGTGTCCTATAGTACATGGATGTGTCCAAATTAGCCAGAAGCCTCTCTCATTTGAAGTATTTGGGGTTTGACCTTTCAAGGTCACTCAAGGTCAAATATCATTTTCTCATTTGTAAGTCCATATATGGGTTTCTTTTAGTGTTTCATAGTAAAGGTGAGTCTATCGGGACTTGTTTCACAGTTATAAGCGCTCTATCTCCAAAACTTTGTGACCTTGCCCCTCCATAACCTTTAATCTTGACATTCCAAATTCAGATGATATTTGGGGCTCAGGTAGGGTAGTGTCCACACCAGGTTTGGTGGAAATCCGTGCACAGGTGTAGACAGGATTTTGTTCACGGACAAACCATGAAACAAAGAGATGAACTCACAAACGCCGGTGTTTACACCATTACTGGTGGACGGAATGGGATTTTGTGTTGTTTCTGGAGTGCTACCTTTTATACCTTTAATGTGTTTTAGCTGAAAACATGGATTCCGCCTTTAAAATGATTTAAAACACATAAAAGGGCAGTAATTCGATTTTCAAGTATTGCTTTAAAGGTACACAGCATAAAGCAGGTAATCACCCGGGGCCCCTGAGCTGGAAGGCGGGGTGGGGGGTTCCCGGGGACGGCTGATTACATCAGTCCAACGGCAACGTCGATTTCCAGAGAAATTCGATTTAAGGCAGTTCTCTTGAAATTCCTGTTCCTGGGACTAATATAATCATCCGTTCTCTTCCATTTCTACTTCATTTCACAAACTCTGGGATCAGCTGTGTACACGAGATTACAACAACATGTCTGGAAACTCCTTAGAGAAAGTACGTTATTAACTTGCTGCGTAAAAGTAAGCTAACATCGTGAAGCGCACTAACTCTTCAGGCAACCACAAAATAAAGTGTGGGAAAGAGGAAGAGGAGAAATAGAAGGAAAGAAAGAGTGGTAAGTGAGGAATAAGCTCAGCTCAAGGTTTCATTTGTCCCAGCAGGTGCATGGATCGGATGTCAGTTTTGTTCAACCAGCAGCCAGCTAATCAGAAGCTTTCTCTGTTTAAAGAGATAATATATAGATTTAGACGTCGCCTGAAGGCCGATATTTCTAGTGAAGGGTGTCCGAGGCTTGTGTTATAAGAGTGGTGCGGCTCTTTTGAGCGCTGAATCAATTTCAGCCCTGGAGGTAATAAATAATTAAATGCAAACATACATAAATAAATCTCCCCTGCAATTCCCAACTACGGTCTGAAGCAAAAGAAGGAAAGGTCATCCGTGGGTTTTCTATTCATTGCCTTTCTGCCTTCATCTGTCTTGTCAATTGAATTTTCCGTTCAACAGGTTCATGTTCCGTGCTCCTGGTAATGTTTGGTGTTGTTTTGCTCAGTGAAAATAAGTCGGGCTACATGAATTAGATTGGAAGTTTGTTATACTGTGTGAGTCTGGGTCATGGTGTATGTTATTAATAATTCATTCTTTCATTTTCTAAGCCGCGTAATCCTAAGCGAATAAACTTATGGTAACAGAGAGGGTCGCAGGGAGGCTGGCGCCCATCTCAGCCAACTCTGGGCAAGGACGGCGTACACCCTGGACAGCTTGCCAGGCCATCACAGGGCCAACACACACACAACCGTTCACACTCACACCTAGGGGCAATTTGTAATTGCCGATTAGCCTACTGTGCATGTTTCTTGACTGTGGAAGGAAACCGGAGTACCCAGAGGAAGGAAACCGGAGTACCCGGAGGAAACCCACGCAAGCTCGGGGGGAACATGCAAACTCCACAAGGAAATTAAACTCAGGCCTTCTTGCTGTGAGGTGGACGTGCCAACCACTACGCCACCGTGCCGCTCTGTTATTAAAAATAAATATATATATATTTTTTTTTCAACTTGGTTTACAGTTACTACCATCAAAGTCACGTTCTATGCCTATAGGGGTTCGTTAAGGATAAGTCAGGTTTGCAAAATGTGTTCCAAAATGTGTTCCAGCACAAAAGTATTATTCCTAATAAAAATAAACTTCATTTCAGCTAATTCTTTTAGTTTTTCGCATCCTCCAGATCTTCCAGAAGCTGTTATCGAGCCATGCTGAAGAAAACGAAAGAGGGCTGGATGATGCTTACGATTTTATTGAACGGTGATCCTCCAGCACAAAACCAGTCATAACGCGTAACACCCAGGTCAGCGGCTCATAGAATAATGTCATCTCTCATTTCCCACTTCCTACTTGGTGGCCGCTTATGTCCTAATGTAGCGCGCTGTTAGCGGCTAGCGTACACGTGGTTCGGGAGTTGCAGCAGGGATAACATAGTAAAATACTGCTTTTATTTACCCACGTGCTCATCTTACAGTGTGTCCTATAGTACATGGATGTGTCCAAATTAGCCAGAAGC
The DNA here is from genome assembly GCA_039654305.1 of Porochilus rendahli. Taxonomy (NCBI): domain Eukaryota; kingdom Metazoa; phylum Chordata; class Actinopteri; order Siluriformes; family Plotosidae; genus Porochilus; species Porochilus rendahli. The sequence continues at coordinate 13,021,208 of JBCNYG010000004.1, read as the reverse complement.
CTCTCGCATTTGAAGTATTTGGGGTTTGACCTTTCAAGGTCACTCAAGGTCAAAGATCATTTTCTCATTTGTAAGTCCATATATGGGTTTCTTTTAGTGTTTCATAGTAATTTTCGACAACTGAAAGCCAAATGCTTAGTGTGCTGGAAGGCAGAAAAGGATGGGCAGAGATACTGCTGTGATTGGGGAGGCAGTGTGGGAAGGCCAGCTAATCAGAAGGTCCAGTAATGTGCCAAAAGAAATCAGTGCGAACAACTGTAACAACATTTCTGGGTCAAAAAAGTGGGAAAAGCATCAAATCTCCCCTTAAAGAAGAAATGCACAAATACACTGGCGAGAAGGCAATAACATCCAGATCAGTGTTTTGTCCTGGTCCGTCGCATCTAAGATTTTTTTCGTTTTCTACCAACAGGAAAATCTCAGCATCAGCACCAGAGAGCACCAAAGTGTTTGCTGGACTTGAGACAAATTATGGATCTGCTATCGTCTGTGCTCCGCGCATCAATGCTTGCTGAAAAGCAATTCTCGCTTTCTGTACAACGATTCCTTACTCACCACCTACAGGCATCAATCCCGGCCCACACACACTCGCACACTCATGTCTCACTTCGGAAGATATCGATTAGATGTTGATTCATCAGTCAGAGCTAAACTCACGTCCAGAATCTTTTTCTTAACTAATAAATAAATACCTTCTGAGTTTTTAGACCAGTGGAAATACTCAGCAACTAGACGGTCACTCATAGAGTGTAAGGTACTTCTGCCGGGCACAGATGGAGTATAATATATTTGAATTGTTTGATGACTGATCAACACCCCCCCCCCCACCCCATTTTAAACAATGGGCACTTTTCTGGATTTTTAGATGTCTACCTTTCACGCGGAAGGCACTGCGACGTGGCGTTTTTTTTTCCACAGGAAATCGTGTGTGTTTGTCTGTCTGCAGTCCACGAGTGTGTGCTCGGTCCTAGTACGTTATTATCGTTGGCGTGAGTGATATATTATTGATGTTATTAGTATTAGACATTTGAGAGCTTACGGAAATTGTAGGAAAGTAAAGTAATCTTACGATCGTCGTTACATTTACATAGACGGGAACGTTCCAGTAGGTCTAACGCCGGGATCTAATCACATCATTACACGTTCAGCTTCCTCTTCAGGTTAGACAGAGCATGCGTGAGTCCGAAAATACTGAAGAGGTGGTTTTTAAACTCGAATTTCTCCATTAATCACGAGGTAACTAATGCCATGAGAGCATAAACACGTCGTTCAGGAGGAACCTTGAGAGCAACCAGGGTCAAGAGGGAAACCCATCCTCATCCCCATTCTCACTTTTGAACGCTGGCGGTGTTTTCACTCTAGTGGTAGCATTAGACGGAGTCTACAACCCACACGAGTGGCGAAGGAGGTGCAGATCATTCAGGATGGCGTCAATGCAAGCTGTGATTTGCTAAGTCTGTCAGCATAGCGTCCAGCAGTTCCTGCAGGACGAAGGCAGTGATGCTATGGACTGGCCCACCGGTTCCCCAGACCTGAATCCAATTGAGCACATCTGGGGCATCATGTCTCGCTCCATCCACCAACGCCACGTTGCACCACAGACTGTCCAGGAGTTGGCGGATACTTAAGTCCAGGTCTGGGAAAAGATCCCTCAGGAGACCATCCGCCACCTCATCAGGAACAGCCCAGGCGTTGTAGGAAGGTCATACAGGCACATGGAGGCCACACCCACTGCTGAGCCTTATTCTGACTTGTTTTAAGGACATTACATTAAAGTTGGATCAGCCTGAAGTGGGTTTTTCCACTTTAATTTTGAGTGTGACCCCAAATCCAGACCTCCATGGGTTAATAAATTTGATTTCCACTGATAATTTTTGTGTGATTTTGTTGTCAGCATATTCAACTATGTTAAGAACAAAGTATTTAATATGAATATTTCATTCATTCAGACCTATGATGTGTTATTTTAGTGTTCCCTTTATTTTTTTGAGCAGTGTTTATATAAAGTAGCCATTCTATAGAACATCCTAACCCCTCAGCCAGGGCGCCTCAAGCACAGGGAGGACAAAAGCCATCCCCTATACGAACAGTTTTGGACAATCAACATTTCATTAGCTACCCTACACTCAGGTTTAGGTCATAAGGAGCGCCTATGAAAAATTTCAGAAAGCTATCATGCATATGAGCCGTGCAATGGCCCGGACAAACTTTATATGTTCAAGGTCACTGTGCCAAGATCAAAGGTCACATATGCAAATTGGCTACCCCACACACAGTTTCAGGTCATAGGGAAGGCCTATGCTAAATTTTAGGAAGTTGTCCAGTGCATGAGCCAAGCAATGGCCGGGAAAAAAGTTATTTTCATGCCGAACGACCGACAAGCCAACAACAAAACCCCTTCAGCCATAACTGTCTTATTTATCTAAATAATCCGATTTAGGGATCACCTCCAATACAGTGCCTTAAAAGTATTTGCTGAGCTGCCTCTCTATTTAATGTCCTCCTTGCCCTGTCTGTAAGTTTTGGTAGGCGGCCCTCTCTTGGCAGGTTTGATGTGGTACCATGTTCTTTCCATTTGAAGATGATGGTTTTGATGGTGCTCTGGGGGATCATCAAAGATATTTTTTATAACCCAACCCTGACTTCTCAGCATCTTTGTCCCGGACTTGTTTGGAGAGCTCCATGATTGTTATGGTGTGATGCCTCTTGCAACACCACTCTTCCACCGACCTGCGTCCAGTACCACAACACAAGCGCAGGTCTTCTCCTGGAACCCACAGAGGAAAGGCTGGAAACCCGTCCAAATGACCTGGATGAGGAAGTACGGGATAAACCCGGGAACGATCAGAACCGCCGGCTTGTTACTGGCTTATGTTCCAGGTGACGAAACAGGCAAGGATGAGATGAAGGATGATTACATCAGGTATAAATAATACAAGCTGATTGGATGCCAAGCAAATCTGAAGCTGTAATTCTCAGGTATGTTACTGATATAAATAATTCTGTAGCAAGACCTGAGAGGCATGGATCAGAGTTTTTTTTTTGGGGGGGGGGGGGGGGTTGGGTTTGTCTGATCATTATTTTTTGCTTCATCCATAAAAGTGAAAAATAAAAACAAA
>JBCNYG010000004.1:12964009-12983523 GCA_039654305.1 Porochilus rendahli | reverse complement strand
GTGGTGAGAGGAATGTAAAAGAACCATTGCTGATTTTCGTCAAGAGTAGCTGCATAGCCGTCAGCGTGTTTCTGACCCGGCTGAGATGGGCGCCAGCCTCCCCGCGACCCTAATTAGGAATAAGTGCTTCAGAAAATGAATGAATGAATGAATTTGGAAAAAAAACATTTTTTTGAATTTTTTTTTTTAATATTTCAAAGGGCAGCAAGGTGTTTTGGCGATTAGCACGTTCGCCTCTCAGCAAGAAGGTACTGGGTTTGAGTCCTAGGCTTGGCAAGGGCATTTCTGTGTGGGGTTTGCGTATTCTGTTCCATTCAAGTCACCCACCAAAATTCTAACTGTTCGGAGTATTTTATCCAAAGATAAATTGGTTCCCATCCTGAAACGTTGGTTCCCAATCGGAACCAAAAGATAGCTTTAGCAAGGAAACTGAGTGCACCAATGGAGAACAGAATGGACACTGAGTGATAACAGTTCACTCGTGATGACCTGTCTGAGTAAATCTCCTCTGATTGATGATGAACTGTGCTTCCAAACGCGTACCGTGTTTATAAAGAACACCATCCGTGACCGTGCAACTTCTGTCAGGGATTTCTTTTTCTCGTCGAAAGATAGAGACTTGAAGTTTCCTCCATTACAGTCTCCATGAGTCACCCTGGATCAGAGTCTGCCCTACCTCCTGTGAGTTGTTTACTGCCGCACGGATGGTGTAAGTGTGTGCGTTCGGTGTTGGCTGATATGAGGATGACAATCTGTCACCGAAAGCCTCGGCGGTGAGAAACCGATACCGAATGATGTACGCTCCCTGGTGGAGTTGAAGTCGTTTTAAGCATCAGATATAGTGGAATAAGGTCTTAAACAGATAATCTCCCGGCCTGGAGTATTTCCCTGTAGGTCTGAAAACTTGTGAGAATACCCTGGAGCTGAAATCACGCACAACTTCAAGGTTCTTTTGAAAGGTTCTTCCGGATTTGCGGCCCAGTTGTTTTCATGCAGTATACATGGCTGGAGTTGAGATTAGTGTCATCTGCCAAGTGTTACAGAACCTGGGCTTTATAATGGACTTTATTTATGAGAAGTCTTATAAACGTTTTGACTCCTTCTGGAAAGAAATGCTCCATCATATGAACCCTCTTACACTGCATGAACTACTTTACATACATCATCTGTGTTCTGATTGGTCAGAAGGTGTTAAGTGTTTTGTAAAACCATAGTCATAGGCGGGGTTCACCCTGGACAGCTCTCCAGGCCATCGCAGGGCCATCAGTCACACAACCATTCGCACTCACACTCACACCTAGGGGTTATTTGGAACAACCAATTAGCCTACTGTGCATGTTTTTGGACTGTGGGAGGAAACCGGAGTACCCGGAGGAGGAAACCCACGCAAACACAGGGAGAACGTGCAAACTCCACACAGAAACGCCCGAGCTGGGGATCGAACCCAGGACCTTTTTGCTGTGAGGCGGACGTGCTAACCACTACGTCACCGTGCCGCCTTATAGTTATACATATCAGGCTAATTGGCTATTCCAAATTATCCCTAGGAAAGAGTGCGATTGCGAATGGTTATGGGTGTGTTCGCTCTGCGATGGGTTGCTTAGGGTTTACCTCGCCTTCTCCCAGTTTCGGCTGAGATAGGCTCCAGCCTCTCTGTGACCCTACTAGAATTAAGCCGTTCAGCAAATGAGCAAGTGAGTCCAGATGGCTTAATAGAATGGTATCAAAACTGTATTGTTTTCAGTGGTGGATGAAGGGAATAATACTTTAAATACTGGTAAGAAGCTTGTGAGCTCAAATTCCAGCACCCCCAAGTTGCCACTGCTGGATCACCGAGCCTCGACTTCCCAGTTGTGTAAATGAGATTAATAAAAGCCACTCTACATAATGCTGCGGAATGATCAACGTTCAGGTGCTAACTGTAGATTCATTATAACACCTATGGTCACGCAGTACAGTATAACACTTGGTGCATTAACGTGAACCAGAATAAGACAGGAGAGTTATTTTTGTCAATGCAATGATGTAGCTTTCATTTTTCTCGTCTTATCTGCTTCTGCTCAGCTATGAACACTAAAGAGCTTGCTTTGCAGTTTATACAACCAGCACATCACCAATTTGGGAGCAATTCAGCTATAAAGAGGACTTATAGATGTGGGTCAAATCATTTGAAATGTATTTAAAAAAACATACAGGCTTCTCTTACATTTATATAACATTCAGTATAATATTAAAGATATAAATCTGCCTCCCGAGTTCTGCAACAGAAAAGCATTCACCTTATGATTTGCTAATTTAAATCCTGAAGATACTGGAAGCTCAAGAGAGCGAAACTGGCCTGGGAGGTAGGGGTACCATACGCTGACTAGCCAATCATGGGTGTCTGCTAGCTCATACAAGCTGAGATGGAAAGGCAAGTAGTCTTGCCCAATGCAGCTGATGGCTTTGCCTATCCAATTTGATAGCATTGCCATCTTTCATCTTTTGCCCTGCCCACCCTGGTTGGTAGCCTTGCCATCTTTAATTTGGTAGCCTTCCCCCCTCAGTTGGTAGCGCCCACCCTGGCTGATAGCTTTCCCCATCCAAGTTGGTAATTTTGCTCTCCTTGATTTGGCAGGCTTGCCTTATCTGACTCATAGCTTTGCCCATCCAGACTTTCTTTGCATGTTTGGTAGCCATGCCCTCCCTAGTTGATAGCCTTGCACACCTTGGTTGGTAGCCTTGCCATCTTTAATTTGGTAGCCTTGCCCCCTCAGTTGGTAGCGCCCACCCTGCTTTATAGCTTTGCCCATACAAGTTGGTAACTTTGCTCTCCTTGATATGGCAGGCTTGCCTTATCTGGCTCGTAGCTTCACCCATCCAGACTTTCCCTGCGTCTTTGGTAGCCATGCCCTTCCTGGTTGGAAGCCTTGCCCCCTCAGTTGGTAGCGCCCACCCTGGTTGATAGCTTTGCCCATCCAAGTTGGTAACTTTGCTCTCCTTGATTTGGGAGACTTGCCTTATCTGACTCGTAGCTTTGCCCATCCAGACTTTCCCTGCGTGTTTGGTAGCCATGCCCTCCCTGGTTGATTGCCTTGCCCACCTTGGTTGGTAGCCTTGGCCACCCTGAAAAACACCCTGAGTCTTTTTCCATAACCGTTCCTGGTAGGATGCTGGCAATTTTGCTCATGTTCACACCTCTGTCTTGTGTATTAGTCCACTTGGCCTCACCAAGAGAAATGTAAATACTAAGTTCTTTTCGAGATCAGATATAAAACGCAGGGTTTAAAGCGTATAGATCGTTTCCCCAACGTGTTGTGAATAGCACAGCAGTTTTTTTCTTGTCAGATTCCTGTTTTTTGATTTGTTTGTCCAATATTAGGCCATCATTCATGTAGATGCCATACTTGCAAAGATTTGTCCCTTCTCTGAACAGAAGACGTTTTGAATAACGAGTCGATCCTCAGACGTCAAACCTGAACCTGATTATTATTCATATTCACCATCAGTGCCGCTGTGTTGTTTCTTCTCACCAGGCTGTTTAAAGCAGAGCTTCTTCATACAGGGAATAAAAAAACCCACCCCATGAACTGACAGGCAATCTCTTAGATTAGTAAAGAAATGTAGCCGTTGTTATGGTTACAAGCTATAAATAGAGCAGAGAGGTGACAGAGGAGCCCGAAATAAAGGATGAAATATGAACCTGAAATAGATCTCGCAGTTTAGTGCAAATTCCCCGCACACAGTCCTTGCCATACGATTTCTCCCAGATCGTATTAAATCGGGCTTTAGTCATGCGCTTCTGCTCATGAGTAATTAGAATATGACTACATTTCATACAGTAGGTATGCTAAATGCATTATGGTGCTCCTGCTCTTAATTTCATAGCTGTGTATAAGGAATAAAACACTCCATGTTGTGCTGTTGTAGAGAAATAATCAACAACAGAGTCATGTGATCTAGCGGCGTTACTGATGATTCTTATTCTTTAAATTCGTGATGTGCCACATTTTACCCATTTATCGCAGCGCCTGGTATTCAGCGTGCTCGTGTGAGGCACCATACTGAAGAAACCATCAACAATGCTTTGTCCATTCGTCTGTCCTTTCATCCGGTGTCTGTACGCACCGTAATGCTGATTTGCTGTTGTGCTACCATGCTGATTGGCTATAATGTATCGCCATGCTGATTGGCTGGTCACTCTGGCAGGAACTTGACACGTGCCAACATCCAACAGTGTATACAAAGACGCTTCCAAACTAAATTATAGAATACTTCTTGGCGTCGCTTGTTCTAGCACCCCCTGCTGAACTTGGTGCATTACAGCACTTCCAAAAAATCATCCTATAACAATTTTAAAGAAAACTTTTAAAAAATATTCCTGGATCCAGAATTTTACCCAGATCGTCTTCACAGCCTCACGGAGACTTCCTTGTCCAAAGCTTTGCCTCTGATAGACATTTCATGAATCAACAATGTCGTGCTTGGCAGAGGTAATGAATTAAGAATGCCAAAGAAACAGCCCACGATAATCTCAATGTGAAATTAGATAGTTCCACTTCTCACTTACAATCTGCTATAGACGCTATTAAAGCATTCAGTCAGCGCTTCCTCTCTTTTTAAACTTTCTTTTTAATAATAGTTAATATTAATAAAAGTCCTGATTAATTATCACCATGGAGGTATGGTCTTTAGCACGTCTGCCTTACAGCAAGAAGGCACTGGGTTGGAGTCCTGGACTTGGTGAGAGCGTTTCTGTGTGGAGTTTGCATGTTCGCCCCATGATTTGTGTGGGTTTCCTCCAACAGTCCAAAGAGGTGTATGTTAGGCGTATTGGCTGTTCCAAATTGTCCCTAGTTGTGAGTGTGAATGGTTTTGTTTTGGCCCTGCGATGGTCTGGTGAGCTGTTCAGGGTGTACTACACCTTCACCCGGAGTTGGCTGTGATAGGCATTAGCCATCCCGTGACCCCATTAGTTCCATAGTGCCCTGACACTGGCGGCTCCTTCCATGTACGCGTTTATACGGAGTGTTTAAAATATGCACGTCCCCATGCATGAGCTGTTACTACAGAAGCGATGAGAATGTTACCTGTATATGACCCTGTGAGTTCTGTCAGAGCTGCGGTAATAGAAATGAATGAACACCTCAGGAATTCATCAGCTCTGTGATATAAATACATGCTGTGAGGACCGAGTCTGGCCATCAGAGTCTGGCGTCTGTCACGCATGTACAACGGGAATTAAATAACAACTCAAGGTTTTAACGAAGAGACGTCGCCGGTGGTCTCGACTTTAAAGCTGCTGATAAGGCTTCACAGAACAGCGAAGATAACAGTCGTGCCTTGTTTTCTTTTTTCTGCGAGGTCACTGTGCAGGGTCGGGGTTGAAAAAGCTCGGTGCTCGGAGCACGCCGGCGCTACAGGGGTGTTAGGAAAAGAGCTGTTGGGATTTTTTTTGTTCCTGTCAACAGGCGGTGTAAAAATGAGCCTGTGTGAGAATTGTCAGTCTGCACCATCGCCTCCTCCTCCTTCTCCTCCTTTTGATTTTTTTCCTTTCATCTCTCAGCATACGTTCAGTAAAAATCTATAAAGCGGGCGCGTGTGTCAGTGTGCGGCCTGCAGAGACGCCGCAAACTCCCAGGACAGAATCAAGTTTCGATTCCGCGATCAGCCTTCATGCCGCTCGCGCTCAGAGAAAGGCTTGTCATTTACAAAGACACTTTTCCTCCTCGCAGCTCGAACCTTCTCTTATGTGTTACATCGCACGTCCCTGCTGAGACCGGCGATGTAATGAGCCTTTCTTTCTTCTCTCTGTTCCTCTTCTGAAGAATCACAGGTTCGGAACTCAGACACGGCAACGAAGATTTTCATTTCAGCTCTTTTCGAGCTTTACAGAGCTCAGATTTAGGGTTGACTTTAATACTTAGGATTACTTGATTTGGAGCATCGGGCTGCAATCGCAACATGTCAACAGACTCCATTCCATGCAGCTCCCATTAGCTGGCCACACATCCGTCCAGCCTCTTTTCATCTTCTCCTGGTCTCCTTTGGCCTTCCAGGTCTTTTCTTCTTGTGGATTCCAGTCCAGCACTGACCTTTTGATGATGTCTGCAGGTTTATGTAGGGGCTGCAGAATCCACCCCCACATTTGTTTCTTTACATCGTGGCTGATAGAGTTTTGGTTGGTTCTGCCTCACAGGTTGGTGTTTGGAGATCTTCTCAGGCAACCTGATGGCTACCCATCTTTGGACTAAACAGTAGAGCTTGTGGTGATGGTGTTGGTCACCTTCCATGTTCAGATCCTTATTGGAAGACTGTTAAGGGTTCTAGTCTTGTTTTGGGAAAGGACCATGCCTTGGAGTTCCAGTTGTTCCAACTTCCTAGGTAGGGCTGGTGGTAGGGTGCTGGATTACTGATCCGAAGGTCGGGGGTTCAAGCCCCACTATCACTGCTGCCCCCCCAGTGCAGCTAACTGGGCATAGCCGTCAGCGTGTTTCTGCCCTGCGATGGCCTGGCGAGCTGTCCAGGAGTCCACACCCAGAGTCGGCTGAGATGGGCGCCAGCCTCCCCGTGACCCTAATTAGGATTAAGCGGTTCAGAAAATGAATGAATGTCTCACCTAGGTGGGAGTGTGAATGATTGTATGCATGGCTCTGTGATGGACTGGCCTTCCCTCAGAGTCGACTGAAATAGGCTCCAGCCTCCCCGTGACATTAGTAGGATTAAGCGGGTTGGCGTGGAGTGAATGATTGTTGATTTGCGTGACAGCATGCCCTGGGCTTACATCCCATCGCTTCTGATGTATCACAAATAAATAAACACAATGAATTTTGGATTTAAAGGCTTCTTGTTGCTGTTATACATAATAAAACATGCTTGGAAGGAAATGCACGTGTTTCCCCTTTGGATAAAACTCATTTCACTTCACCTTGAAATACTCTTGAATCATCTCCAGTAACTTAATAATTTATTTGTGATATAAAATAATGAGATCCCTAGCGCTATGTTTAATGATCCAGGCAAACATGGGCACAGAAATAGAGGCTAGAACAGCATCTAACACTATTATCCCCTGTCTGAGAAGTGCTAACTAGAAAATGTGATAATCTAAGTGTAGCGTGGCCTACAACTCTTCCTGTTTTCCCTTAGTTGTAGTAGCAGGCACATTTTTACGTTTACAAAGGCCGACTGAAGCACTGCTTCCGGAACAAGACAGTTCTTTTACAAAGATTTGTATAGAGAGGACCAAGGTCGCTAATATCAGGAATAGAGACACAGGGTCGACAGCTTCTGGTCTAAGATTTTCTGTTTCTTTATTGGAACACAGTGAGTAATCCAATGTGACATTATATAAAGCAGAACACAGCACGAACTGTTTTTCAATTCAGTTTTATTTGTGTGGCGCTTTTTACAATTGACATTGTCGCAAAGCAGCGTTACATCGTAAAAGGAATTTAAAAAGGAATTTAAGCCCATATGGATCTTTATCAGCAGGAGCGAGGGGCTTCCGAGATTCAGTCCCATTAAATTTTCTGCTGAAACATTTATTAATTCATGTTCAATTTCTAAGCAGCTTAATCCTAATTAAGGCCGCGGGGAGGTTGTACCTCTCTCAGCCGACTCTGGGGGAGTTCAGGGTACACCCTGAACAGCTCTGCAGACCATTGCAGGGCCAACACACGCACAACCATGCACACTTACACTCACACCTAGTGCCGATTTGGAACAGCCAATCAGCCTACTTTGCATGTTTTTGAACTGTGGGAGGAAACCGGAGTACACAGAAGAAACCCACACAAGCATGTGGAGAACATGGAAACTCCACACAGAAACGCCCCTGATGTTTTGCAGGAGCTTTGCTGGCTCTGTGATGAATCTCGAAGGCCACGCAAACGATTTCGTCGTTCATCACCGCCAGCAAGACTTCGGTCAGGAGTGTTATGGACAGCAGCATCAACTGAAACTCTCATTCCTCTTCTGTCATGAGGGACTTGAACCCAGGCCTTCTTGCTGTGAGGCAGCATCATAACCACTCTGCCATCCGGCCCAAACGTTATTTTTTGGAAATATAAAATGCTGTATTTGTATTAATTTAATAATAGAGAGGTCAATGCAGACATAAAAATAGTAATAGTAAAAATTTAGGTATGTAAAAAACTTCTGGGGGACGCTCAGAGTTTGAGTTACCTCTGCCAAGCACAAGTGGATTTTTATAACTTGGCATAATTATAATGAAATGTCTCCCCCCAGTGGTCCTCGGATGAACGCTTTGACTGTGATTGTTTTTTTTTCAACATGATCCCATGCATGGATCCTCTCCAAATTTTAACAGGTTTGCAGGCCCAGACTGGGTCTCCACCAAGTTTGATGAACATTAGTTCAGCCGGTTTTGTGTAATTCTGCTAGCAGCCAAAATCCTTTAACAAATGATTGTTAAAGGGCCTTTAATTAATTCCTGGGTCTGAATCTGCTCCAAAATGTTATGGGTAATTGCCAGGCCCATGCCCCATCTCTTCACCGTGCTTGGTGAAAACGGGTTCAGTAGTTTTTACATAATCCTGATAACAGACAAACAGACGAACAGATGCTTGTGAATACATGACCCCCTCCCCCACCAAGCGGTGGAGCTTAGAATAAACTGCCATAAGCTTTTTCACAGTATTGTAGCTAGCAGGAATTTTAAAGCTAGCAAGTTTACAGTAGCCTTGTGTTCAAGTTATACTTCTGCAAGTATATTTTAAAACTATTTTTGACTCTCGTTCAGACTTTCTAACTTTTAAAAGGAGTTTCTTACATCATGTGTCACCAGAATTGCTGTTCCAGCCTTCCTAGTAATACGGCAGAATGCCCATTGACTCGTGACTGATGTTTCCAAATTTACTAACACTGCCTTCTTTTGCCTGCAATGTGGATGGATGTACTGCTGAAATGAGCTCTCGGAGGCTTTCTACTGCAGCCCAGACTGCTGAATCTCCGCGGAGGTGCTCTCCTGTGCAGTTACACCTCTCAGCAGGGTGTTATGAATGTCTTATGTTTCAGTTTGTATTATTTTTTGATGGACTAGCAAAAAAGCAATAAGAAAGCACAGGGAGTGATGTCATAGGAAGTGGAGTCCTTTTTAATAACGTCAGATCCTCACCAGTGGCTTTGGATGCATCTTATTTGTGATGGTACGGACAGTCGGCTGTTTGCTTTTCTGGTCAAATCAGTATATTTATCAGGCTTTAAGTTTTCTGCACATGGTATTCCCTCAGGTCGAGCCGATCCTCTCATTGAAGCAGCGTCCTTTGCAAACGTGAACACTAAGCTGTCTCATAAACATGCCTTTTAAAATCCAGTCTGCAGCTGAACATAAAATAAGATAAATAAGGCCTGGGTCCCAGAAAACGGTGATGAAAACCTCCTTCCCTCAGAGTCTTTCATTAAGATGAACGCTCGGTCTGTTTTTCTCGGAGAAATATTGGAAGGACGTCATGTGAAAGAGACGGAGAGAAAATGAGCGCAGAATAACAGAAGGAAAATGATGCACAAGTATATGAGTCATCGACAACTGGACTCGCGGCCTGAGACAGGTTGTCTCTTAAGCGAGGCGCGTGGTTAATCTAATTTACTGGTGTAAGAGAAGAATGTCTTCCTTTTGCATGTTTCTTGGGCGGCACAGTTCCACAGTTTTTACAGCAAGAGGGTCCTGGGTTCGATTCCTGGTCCCGGGGTGTTTCTGTATGGAGTTTGAATGCTCTCCCCGTGCTTGCGTGGGTTTCCTCCAGGTGTGAGTGTGAGGCTGAATGTTTGTATGTTTGTTGCCCTGCGATTCCCTGGCGAGTTGTTCAGGGTGTACCCCGCCCTCATCCAGAGTCGGTTGAGATAGGCGCCAGCCTCCCCGCGACCCTAGTTGGAATTAAGCGACTTAGAAAATGAATGCATCTTTCTTTTCAAATAATCTGAGTAAAATAACATTGTTTATGATCATGTGACAGGATAGGGATGATTACGTAAGCAGTGTAACACTCCATGTTGTGCTCTTATTACAAACTCCGTATTGTGTTGAAGCAGAGTTACTCTTGCGACTTTAACGTTGATGCTTTTCCCGTAACCACGCATCCGGAACTCTCTTATTCCAGTTCTTTTTTTTTCCCTGTGGATGTAGTTCCACAAGTTTAAATGTATTTAATGTTGTGCGATCCTTATTTCTTCGGAAATCATTCTTTCTTTCTTTCTTAGAGCAGCTATAAACCGTCATTCCCACATCTTCTCAAAAAAGTTTCTCATTTGAAGGATGTCTGAGGTGGCTGGGGTATGACCTTTCAAGGTCGCTCAAGGTCAAAGGCAACTGTCTCAGTCGGAAGGTCATGTATGGTCTCCAATTAGTGTTCCATAGTAACAGCAGGTCTACCGGCACTCGTTTTGACGTTATAAGCGCTCTATCTACAAAAGTTTGTGACCTTGACCTTCATAAAAAAAAAGTCATCTCCAGGATGCAGGTTAGGGTAGCGTACCCTAGCGATTATGGTGAAACTCTGTGCATGGGTGTGGTCAGGATTTTGTTCACAAACAAACTGACAAACATGCTAATGATTATAATAATAATACCTGAACCACAATTCTGTTTCAGGGTGAGTGAGATTATACAGTGTATATAGGCATATTAAACAGTGCATGGATACCTGACCTTGTGTTTCGTCAAAAACCGGGGCATTAATGTAGAATTTTTCCTCGAAGAAGCATGATCAATCCACTACCAAGTAAAGTTTAGGTTGTTTGTTTGATTGATATTTCTTCATGGCCGATCCTCATCGATGGGGTTCAGTGGACGGATGAGTGTTTTTTTTGTTTTGTTTTGTTTTTTTCTTACCAGAGCCTCCTGTCAAGATTGTGTTGTGAAATAAGCGAGAGAATTTATCTGTGGGAAGACTCGTGGATTGAGCATCATATGCATTTTCAATAAAATGAGGCTGACCGGGGATAAAAGCAGATGAAATATGAAAGCCAGTTCGCAAACGAATTAACGTTTGGCCCAGGAAGGAAAATCTCTGTGCTAATGAACAGCTGCCTGGTGTTCAGCAGAGAGAGGAAATGTGGATTTAAGCCACCGAAAGGTTAGAATTCGATTGGATTTGTGCTTTCAAAGATCCGAGGCTCTGTCCTTACCCTCCTCCACGCCATCTGTTATTAAGCACATGTCAGTCATGGAGGGGTATTAAGCAAACAAATATTTGGCATTGAACAGGGATAGCTGGTTAAAGAGGCTTTGTTTTTTTCCTGAGAGAGAGAGAGACGTTTTTGGGATGAAGGTCAGAGTCTGGCGACGTGTGAGTCTCTCACTAAACTGTTGACTATAAAGGGCTCTACAGAAGTGACAAGTCATGTTTAGATCTACTTGTATACAGATATGTTGGCAGCACTGCATATTATTTACAGTATTATTATTTTCACAACCAGCTCTATTTTTAAAAGCTATTGTAAATATAAATGGACAACGGTGATCTACAGAGTAGTCGTCCATCCAATGGTCATGTACGGGGCCAAATGCTGGCCAGCCTCCACCAAACTCGAGCTTCTTCCACTTGATTATAGAGCTGCGAATGCTGCACTGGGTCCTCGGCCAAACCAGATTCAACCACAATGGTAATGTAGACGTGCAGAAGATCATGACCGTGACAGGGATCAGCCAGAAGGTGCACATCTAACTCAGTGGCCAAGACGGCCCTCAGACTGAGAATTTAAAAGCAATAGATACATGCATCCATATGTACAGAGCAGCAAATAGACAGAGCTGGATAGGCAAACAGACATGGAGGGATAGATAGATGGATGGACACGATGGATGGATAGATACTATGGAGAGATAGCTAGATAGATATTATGGCTGGATAGGCAGATGAAGGGATAGATGGTTAGATGGATGAATAGATATAGGGTGGATAGATAGTGCCTTGTTTCTGGTCACTACTTCTGGAATGTCGGTTTGACTTTATTTATGCTGTGAACACAAGGTTACATTTCTTTCTCTGTCTCTTGCGTGTTCACCGCCCCCACGCTTGCTCTGGTGGGACATTAATCAGGAAGTAAGAACAAGATGGCAGTGTGTGTGTGTGTGTGTGAGAGAGAGAGAGAGAGAGCGAGAGATAGTGTAGATTATTGGTACTGTAGATATCTTGATCTTGTGGTCTGTCCCAGGTATGGTGCTGCTGTTCTGTTATTTTGAATGGCATTAATAAAGAGATTACCAGCCTGGGCACTGGCACTAGCTTGGCATTAGTTTGGCACTGGTTTGGCATTGTTACACTGCTACACACGAACACCAATGCTGAGACAGATCTGAGCACTACGGCGTGGGCGGATGAAAGACTTTTCAAGGAGAAGCCTCGCTGCAGTGCGGTTAGCACCAGCCTACGTGAAATAACTCAGCGCTGCCTTTGGGGAGTTATTCATTTTTGCTGTGTTTTTTTTTTTAATAATAACAGCATTTTCCATTCATTAGTATTTACGTACAGAATGATTATAAATAGCATGGCCTGCATGTCTTGGCAGTTTACACTGACTGTATTCGACCTCTGGTATTTAGAGAGTCCAAGATGAGGATGCTAATTTGTGTCCTGAGGTATTTTTGGAAACAAACTTTTAGCTGGTATGACGAGGTTCCCTCGATGGCAGGTACAGGGAAGATGCCGTAGTAATGAGCCCAAAGTGTTCGCAGGTATTTGAGGACAGAAACTGAAGTACAGTAATGTAATCTCAGAGCATCTGATGTTTGTTCTATTACTTTACTACTCAAGAAAAACATTCACATCCTACGCTTTGTTTTTTAGAAAGCCTGCTGAAGTACGTAGCATTTGTGATACAACTCTAGACAACGCTTGGGTTTGTATTCAAAGAGCGGTGGCACGTTTTGGAAGAGGTTGTCCACTCCGCTTGGCTAAAAATATGCACCTGGTCTATTTTTGCCACAAGCTGGGCAGGAAGTGGAACATCATAAGTGAGACAGAATCAGACAGATAACTAGAGCTATTGCCTCGTGGTTAGATGCCTCTGAGCGGTAAGGACACAGTGGCCTTGACCTCTAAAATCTGAGTTCAGTTCACCCTTGGGTCAAGATGGAAATTAGAGCAAAGTTTGAAGAAAATCCTTTAAAGAGTTAAAAAAAACCCAGCGCAGATCTACATATATACAGACAGATGGACAAACCAAAAACGTAATGCCTATAGCCGTGGCTATCACTGGCACTGAGGCTTAAAAATCACCTAAATGCTCCTGATGTGGTATAAAGCTGTGCTAAGAGGTGGAACTAAACAGTCGCCAACGTCACGTAGTCATGTCCGCGGGGAAACTTCAGGTAAGGAGACCCCATAATGTGAACCGAAGTCATCAGTGTGGTCCTGGGATTTTATGTTTTGTTCCAATGGGAAGTTTATACGACTTAAAAGAAAGAGAGAAATTTAAAACAAATCCATGAAGAGCAGCTGCAGTGGCTGAGTTGCATTACTAGAGGATGGAGCACGCCACTGCTGTCGGAGGCACTCTTTCACCATTTAGTCGTCAATTAGTCATTATCACCTTTGTGCAAGCTTTGCTTTTTATGGAGAGTTGTGGGCATGGCAAGATGTTAAAGGATTTCATGCATGAACATGTTTGTGTGAAACGTTTTTGGTTCTGTTTGGGAACGAAAATATTTACACACAAACAGTGAATATGATTGTTACTTTATCCCCCGGTCAAATTCCATTTAATCAGTATTTGTCTTTGCAGGCTGAGTGTTTGCCTTTCTCTTGGCTATAAAACCTCGAGGGATTCGGGAATTTCGGTGCGGTGCCCAGTGCGAGCATTTTGGTGTGAGGCTTTTTCTTAGTTAAAATATTCAGGTCTTAAATTGGAAAGCAATTTAATTAAGTGGGCTTGAAGTCTTGCTGATTACATGTTTAAACCGAGTTAATTTCCATATATTGTGCAGAAGCCAGGCCTCGGAGCGCAGCGATAATTGCTGTGTGCGTGTCATTTATTACTGCTGACATGGCAGCCGATTGATGTTGTAATTATCCGTTGCTTTTCAAAGCGTTTAAACCTCCTGTCTGCCTGCTATAATTTTATTAGTGGAGGTTGATCTTACAGAGCTGTACAGTGTCTACGCCTTTATTTTCTCTCTTGCTCACCTTTAGAAATTGATTGCATGTTGCGTGGTAATTTGATTACGTTAAATGTTAGAGGTTTCTTCTTATCACTATCAGTTCATCAGCTGGTGCCTTAAATGCCGTTATCCTCTATCACTAGCCAAGCGTTCCTCTTTGTCCGTATCCAGATATATAATGAGGCCGAATATCCGATCAGTCATGTACAAGCCCTCTGTCTGTGTGGAGATCACTGGGTACGAATCTTCCAGTTAGGAGGCATCTGACCTTTTCATGGCTGCTGCCTCTCGCTATGAACTTTTCACTCCGAGTTTGAGTGAGATCTCTTTGGGATAGGCTAAAGGTCTCTGAAAATTAATTAGAACCTAATCGATGACTGCATCGTGATGGGCTCAGAGTAGCACGTGATATCTGGAACATCGGGGTTCAAAGACAAAAGCACCTGCTCCGTGTGAGATAGCACATCCTCAGGAAAAAGATATGAATAACAGGCAAATTTACCTGAGATTTGATTCAGACTTTTAGGATGTAGTGTGTTTAAATGAAACCCTGCGGTACTTTAGGCAAGTGAGAATGCACCAAGACGCATTTCTGAGTGTCTGATCGAGCTGATATCACTCTACTTCAGAGTGGACAAAAGTGCTAAAGTGAATAGACTCCTGAAACAACTCGACTGCAGATAGTGAATAATGTGTTTATTTTTTAGATGTGCAATGCGAACCTGAGCCTCAGGACATCTCACGGTTCCCAAAGGACCTTGAATTTTTTAAGAAAAAAACTTTAAGAAAGTGGACCGATGTTGTAGGATGAGCCGCTGAGTGTTTCTTGTATGTTGAAGGGCCTCAGTACTAGATTGATATGATGATATTCATCAGAAGATGTTTGCGATCACCAGCAGGTTTTGGCGACCACCTGTGATTGTTAGCCTCACATCATTCTTCACATCATCAGGTGTTCTAAATCTGCTACAGCAGAGCCACCCCAGGTTGATGGGATGTGGGTGTCTGTCCCTAACATCTTACAACCCAGCTGAGGTCCTTCCTCCTGATCCATCTGGTCCTTGAAGAGTTATTTGCCAAGAGTTATTCAGCATGGCACAGGATTAGGGTCGGGGTTAGGGTTAGGGGTTAGGGTTAGGGTTAGGATTAGGGTCAGGATTAGGGTCAGGGTCATGGTTAGGGTTAGGGGTTAGGATTAGGATTAGGGTCAGGGTCGTGGTTAGGGTCAGGTTCTCTTTGTCTCACATTCTCTCTCTCTCTCTCTCTCTCTCTCTCTCTCTCTATCTCTCGAAGCTCTGTGTCGTGTATCTCTGAATGATTCCCGTTATTCCTGCTTGTGCCTGACAGTCGAGTCGTTCTGTGTTTTGTAGTTATTTATATTTAGCTGTGGAGTTGGAGAATCATCAGATCTAAAAGAAAATCTTGAGCGTCTCATGTGTTTTCAATGACTCTGCTTTTCTTCTCTCTGCAGTGGCGTGTTTTTCAGCATCTGCTGCATAAACATGAAGTTTTATCCCCTTTGTTCGTTGTAAAAGCAGGGGATTGTGAGACTATGATGAAAATGTCATGGTTCACTAATAGATCTCCTTACTTAATCATTACAAAGTTTTTATCATCATCTTATTATGCTTGATCCGGCGTCAGGTCGTGTTGGGGAGTCAGTCTCCAGACGTCCCTCCCCCTTAGAGATATTGAAAGGTTTTTACATCTTGAAATCTTCGTGTTGGGTTTTTAACACACATCATTTCGATTACAGATGTATAGGTGAGAACGAGTCCCTGAAATCCCTGAATGAGGTCATCTACTGACATCACATTTATCTTACAGTGAAATCCAAAAGCAGAGACGAGCATTAAAACTACCTCTAATCATCCTACAATACTCAACCATTGTATTAGTTATTTATTGTGTGTGTGTTTCAGTCTTTTTCAGCACTACTGCTACTCACGTGGAGGGATGCGTCACACCTCGTACACCTGCATCTGTGGAAGGTAAAGTTTCACCTCCTGGAGCTTTGTTTCATTAAACACCTCTACAGCAGTGAGGGACACGTGCACACACACACACACACACACACACACACACGCACCCAGTGCTACCAATAACTGTGATGTGTTGATGTTTGGGTTTCAACAAACACTACAGGTGTTTACAGCTCACTAGTCTCTCGGTACAATCAACCAAATCATTATTTCCTCTCAGAGTGAATCATCTCTGTCTCTCTCTCTCTCTCTCTCTCTCTCCCTCTCTCTCTCACTCTCACTCTCTCTCTCACTCTACCTCTCTCACCCTCTCTTTCTCTCTCTCTGTTTTCTCTACATTTCTCTCTCTCTCTGTTCTCTCCACATCTCTCTCTGTACTCTACATCTCTCTGTCTCTCTCTACATCTCTCTCACTCTCTCTCACTTTCTCTTTCTCTCTCTCTCTCTCTCTGTTCTCTCCACATCTCTCTCTCTCCCTGTTCTCTCTACATCTCTGTCTCTCTCACTCTCTCTCCCACTCTCTCTCTTTCTTATCTCAACATCTCTCTCTCTGTTCTCTCTACATCTCTCTCTCTCTCTCTCTCTCTCTGTTCCCTCTACATCTCTCTTTGTACTCTCTACATCTCTCTCTTTCTCTGTTCTCTCTACATCTCTCTGTTCTCTCTCTCTGTTCTCTCTACATCTCTCTCACGCTCTCTCTCTCTCTACATCTCTCTCACGCTCTCTCTCTGTCTGTTCTCTGTACATCTCCATCTGTCTTTTTTTTGTTTTTGTCTTTTCCCAATTTCTTTCTGCATTTTTGTCTTTGTCCTCTTTCTCTTCCTTGTCTATCAGTCTGTCTCTCCTCTCTAACTCTGTTTCTCACTCTCTCTACTTTTCTGTCTGTCTCTCTCTCTCTGTCTCTTTGCCACTTTCTTTGTCTTTCTCTTTGCTCCTCTTAAATCTCGCCATAATTTTTTGTCATTTTCCTCTCTTCCATTTCTTTGTATCACTCTGCCTCTTCCTCCCTCTTCCTCCCTCTCTCTCCCTCTCTCTCTCTCTCTCTCTCTCTCTCTCTCTCAGTGGTTTATTTTTAGGAAGTCCAGTCTTGGTGACGTGTTGAGTTTCTGGCTGCAGGAGCGTCCTGTCTGTTTCAGATCAGCAGGAGATTTTATATTCTTGTGGAGTTTGAGTAGTCTGATGTCTGTTAGGTTGTAAAGGATGTCCTTATCGGAACAGTAATAATGATGGGATAATGATGTAATAATGATGTAATAACGCTGTAATAATGATTAATGATGATGTAATAATGATGTAATAATGATGTAATAATGATGTAATAATGATGTAATAATGATATTATAATGATGTAATAATGATATTATAATGATGTAATAATGATGTAATAATGATGTAATAATGATGTAATAATGTTGGAGAAAGTCGTGCATTATAAATATTTTATAAATTCTTATCTGCACCTCGACACAGTTTAAGGTCATGTGGGTGTTTTTTATGAATCAGACGCAGGTTCATGCCTCGTTCCCTTTATGTTCCTCCAGGCCCAAAAAAAAGTAAATTTTTTAAAACGCATCATACTTTCAGCACAGAACCTCAGAAGGGAGTGTTGGGTCTTTGGTGCTCCTCAGTTATGTGAAGTCCACGCATGCATTAAAAGGGACAGATGATCGAAATAATAGGCGTGGAATGTGGGAGGAGTTTTTCTTCATCGATCTGTCTGGGTGTATTTGTGTAGCGTGTCCAGTATTCCTTCCTGAGCTGAGATGTTAGCACTAAATTAGCATGAGCATCCTTATCATTATTCCAGTGTCTTTAATTGTGTGTGTTTTGTGTCTCCACAGCGGCACCAACTCTTCCATCCTGCACTACGGTCACGCTGGCGCTCCGAATGACAAAACCATCCAAGACGGAGACATGTGGTGAGCAGAGATTTTTTTCTCCACCATTTATACTTTTTTCAATCACTGATTAATTAATTTGTCGAACCGCTTACTAATATTAGGGTCGCCGGGAGGCTGGAGCCTATATCAGCCTACGCAGTGTGAAGGCGGGGTACATCCTGAACAGCTCGCCAGTCCACTGCAGGGAAGCACACACACAACCATTCACTCTCACACTGAGACCTAGGGGCAATATAGAACAGCCAATTAGCCTAAAGTGCATGTCTTTGGGACTGTGAGAGGAGACCGGACTACCCAGAGGAAATCCGTGCAAGCACGGGGACTCCACACAGAAACGCCCCCTTACCACACCCAGGACTCGAACCCGGGACCTACTTGCCCGTCTTGCTGTAAGGTGGTCGTGCTAACCGCTATGCCACTCTATCTAAGTCTGTGGGCTTTTACACCAGAGCCTAGTGGTTCATCAGAGCCGGTGTTTATCCCCGGTTTCTGTAGCATGAAGCGACTAGGAGCTCAAGTCCTCCTGGATGGGACGCTGGACATGTGGTTAAGACCTTGCCCAGGAGTTCAACAGGGATTCGAACCCATGACCTCTCAACCGTGAGCCCGGTACCCTAACCACTACATCACCGGCCCCACACTATGCCACCCTGCCGCCCCATGTTTTCATGTTTTCTGTAGTGATAGGCGCTACAGTAGCTGCTACCGCTAACCATTTTCATGGACTAAGTGCTAGTGTAAAAAGTGTCACCATTTCAAACCCTCCTGAACAACTAGAAAGTCACCAAGTAGCTCAAAGCAGCCTCAAGGTCGTAATGGTAATACTCATATTTGTTATATAAAATCCAATGTGTGTTGGTCTGTCCGCGATAGATTCGAGGGTGTCAACATGTACGCACACACATTTCACCCAATTTCATGTCAGGAAGTTAATAAGCATACATATTTTCCCCTACGAAGCACGATGTGTGTAAATTGTACATTTCCGATGTTTTTCACCTACCAGACAAAACACTCGCCTACACAGAAGTCTTGTAGATGAAGACATTGGCGACATCTACTGGCATTTGGTGACACACACACAGCAAATTCATTCATTCATTCATTTTCTGAGGCGCTTAACGCTAATTAGGGAGGCTGGTGCCCGTCTCAGCCGACTCTGGGCGAGGCCAGGTTACGCCCTGGACAGCTCGCGAGGTCATCACAGGGCAGAAAGAAGCTGACGGCTATGCAGCCTCCTCTTTATGAATATCAGCGATGGTTCTTTTACGTGCTTGGGATCAGTAATCCAGCAAGCTGCCACCGGGCCACCGCCGCCCCCACAGCAAGTTTTGTATTATTATTATTATAATACCAGCAGGAGTAGCCACTTTACTGGGTTAGATAGTAAGAATTTAATTCGAAAGCTTCTAGCAATCCACTTAAATATACCTCACATCATTGAAGACTTTGTGCAGTGGGTGCTCTGTGTGCTGTATGTCTTTAACAGCTCATGAGCCAGATTTACTATTCGGGCTTACAACCGCCGCC
>JBCNYG010000004.1:12857008-12867399 GCA_039654305.1 Porochilus rendahli | reverse complement strand
ATAAACATAAATATATTCCCAGTAGAAGATTTCACCCAAAATGTAATATAATGGACCTGAAGTGAAATGCTAGTGTACAATTCCTACTAGGCTTTTTAGCTACAAATGGTTACAAGATTAGCACTAAGGCTGCAGACATAGAACATACAGGTAGAATGCAGACTTTAGCTTCAACGGAATTAATTCTGGCTGAAATTGGGGTCAAATTCCCGTGCAAAACACAAGCCAACAATCGGATTCTACTTTCTGTGCAACTCACGATTAAAGTTCTTTTCTCCATAAGAATACTTGAGAAGACTTTGAACCTTAGGCTTTAAATGACATATTTCTGAGGAATGTAACAGCAAAAGGACTGCATTATCATTCATAAGCTAGCTGCAGTTGCTTTCAACTATAACACTTCTACCTTCAGGCTCTCCTCCAAGAAATCCGACGCATACGAAAATAAAAAGTGCTAAAACTGCTAACAACGTCCAAACTCTAACAAGCTGGAATGGACAGAATGGATAATCATCTTCTGCACAGCTTTGAGGGGATCCAGAAATAGAAAAGAATAAAAATAAATTACTAGCAGGTGGGTAGAACAATCAATATTACTAAATTAGAGCTGAACAAGCTGTCTTTCTGACCTGAATACAGCAACAGAGCTGCCTCAGGTGTTGCCTGTTACCCTTAGTTATGCAGTACACGTAGAAATAGCTCTTGCTGAAAGGATGAACCAAAAGTGCAGTCAATACACACCTTACATATAACAAATACAACACACGCCTGCTTGGTAGAGAGTTATGAGGGTGTTTCAAAAAGTAACAGCAAATTGAATATTCTGGGACAAAGAACTGAAATAGAGATACAAAGGTTATGTCATTTTTTCTACATAATCCTCCAGGAGGAAAGTGAGCCTTACCTCTTTGGTGTCCCACACCTCAGCTCCATCGGTGTACATGACTAGTAGCTTTTGGTTGCCTTTTCCAGGAGCGAAACGGATCTTCTTTACCCATCCGCGATGTGTGGGAATTCCCCTAAAGATACAAAAAATATAAGATTAAATTTGAGTGTATAATATTATAAAATAACAATGAAAATAGGGAGCAATGCAAACTGTAGCGTATACCTACATAATACACTCATAACACAGTCGAGATGCAAAGTGTTGTAATCTGCGTACAAACTTTCTTCATTTACTTCATCTTCGTGTTGGAAATGCCCCCTTCGCCGCCACAACAAGAGGCCGAGCAAGGGGACGAAGGGATGCGAAAGTGATCGATAACGTTAGGAAGACGCATGTGTGGCAAGTGACGCACAAATAAGCCGTACCAAAACATGCATTTCGGCATAACACGGTAATGATTACATGACAGGTCGAACGCAATCCTTTGTCAGACCTTGGCGATAATTTCAAACATGTTTGAATTTTCTGCGCAGCAAGTGCCCATGAGACGAACCGGTGTGACCTTGGTGAACAATTCACCCCGAATTTGCATTTGAAACAAAAAATCCCGTTCGTGATGTTCACCCCATTGAGCAGGGGGTTTTATACACTGTGTACAAACAGAAAACAAGGCATGACTGTCAACATAGTCCTACCGGGAAAGACGGGCCTTTAGATCCCAGAAGTTCAGGTTTCCATCCACGTCTCCTAGTACAAGTGTGTCTCCTTTCCATGCGATGCAGGCGATGCTGCCCATGCTCCCCTTCAACATACAGCAGACTCAGATTTCAGTCAAAGGATTTCTCTATGTGTGTACTCACATTAAACTAGGAAGTGCGTTCAATATTCCAATATATGAGTATATATATATGTTCTCAATTTGCAGAATAGCTTAATTCTATTAGGGTCACAGGGAGGCTGGTCCCCATCTCAGCTGACACTGGGCGAAGAACGGGTGCCCCCTGGACAGCTTGCCAGACCATCCCAGGGCAACATTCACACTCACGGTCACAACTAGGGTCAATTTTGAACAGCCAAATAGCCTAATGAGCATGTCTTTGCAATGTTGGAGGAAACCAGAGTACCCTTAGGAAACCCATGCAAACACAGGAAGTCTGGTCCAGGGTATGCTAAACGCTATGCCACCAAGCTGCCTATATATATAGGCACGCACGCACAGACAGACAGATAAACATAGATACCATAATTATAATGATGGATAGATGGATGGATGGATGGATGGATGGATGGGTGGGTGGGTAGATGGCTAGATAGGTAGATGGATAGATAGGTGGGTGGATAGATAGATAGGTGGGTGGATAGATAGATAGATAGATAGATAGATAGATAGATAGATAGATAGATAGATAGATGGATAGATGGGTAGATGGATAGATAGAATGCATACTGTCTATACACCCATCCATAATAAACTGCACTTGTATACTGCTACCTCTTATGCTCCAAAAAAGCCTAAAGCATGGAAGTGGAATCTAGCTATGTGACACTCGGTAGATCATTAATTCATTCATTCGTTACTCACAGTAGCAAGTATCCGTTTGTTTGTTTGTTTGTTTATTACCATCATTTCCTTGGGATGAAAAGACTAAGATGAATGCTGGTTTATCTCCACCGCCTCTGACACACTCATTACCATGCACAAATGTCTGCACTCACATCTGCTGTGGGGACCATTTTACCTTTCTTTTTTAACGTCTGAATCCATGCAGATGCCTATTTTTTGGTGCATTGGATTTTTTATGGGGTTGTTTGGTTAGACAAACTGGTACTGTTACTACACTGACACAAATGATTTCATAGAATTGGACATTTTTTTTTGTTTCGTATTTACAGATTAAGACCAAGGAGTGTGCTTACAAAATAGAGACCAGTGATCAGAGAGTGTGAGAGAGAGAGAGAGAGAGTAAGAGAGTGTGAGAGAGAGAGAGAGAGAGAGAGAGTGTGTTGTGTTTTGTTTATTATCTCATTGACTCCCCTAGGAAGCGTCACCATGGCTCTGCTGGAGAACCTGCAGCCAGGTAACGTGTACCTGGTAAAAGTGTCAGCGTCCAATCAGATGGGAGACGGGCCATTCTCGCCTGCTGTGGAACTGACCATCAGCGGACATCCTGGACACACCCACCGCTCTCACAGCTCCGCCCACACCACAGGTGAGGACGCAAACCTGCAAGGCTCTAACTTTACCTTCTATTGCCTTTTCCTCACTTTGTGTGTGTGTGTGTGTGTGTGTGTGTGTGTGTGTGTGTGTGTGTGTGTCTGCAGTGTTTTCAGATCTGGACCAGCACTCGATGGCGGGAATTATTGTGGGTGTGTCTATTGCTCTAACGTGTATCGCCATCTGTGCCTTTATCCTGCTGTGTCGAGAGAAAACCAAGTGAGTCAAATCATTTAATCCAGGAGGAGGAGGAGGAGGAGGAGGAGGAGGAGGAGGAGGAGGAAGAGGAGAACAGTGAAAGTGATAGTGGTTACCATGACAATCTTAATGATGATAATGATGTTAGTACTGATGACAGCGATCACTGATGACAAAGATGATGACGAGGATTTTAATCTTGAGGATGATGATGATGAGGATGATGATGATGATGATGATGATGATGATGATGAGGATTTTAATCTTGATGATGATGATGATGATGATGAGGAGGAGGAGGATTTTAATTTTGAGGATGATGATGATGATGATGATGATGATGAGGATTTTAATCTTGATGATGATGATGATGATGATGATGAGGATTTTAATCTTGAGGATGATGATGATGATGATGACGAGGATTTTAATCTTGATAATGATGATGATGATGATGAGGAGGAGGAGGATTTTAATCTTGATGATGATGGTGACGCGGATTTTAATGGTGGATAATGGAGTTTCGGAAACGTTGCTGACTCAGACGTGTGTTTCATGGATGATTATCAAACTCGCATGCTTTTATCTCATTACAGAAAATCCTGCACCAGCAAAGTGATCAGGCCCGGACATGGACAAGCCCCGCCCCCTACAGCTCACCTAACCAATGGAAATCAAGCTGAGAGTTCCCATGTCTTGGTGCCCATGATGACGGAACACTTTATTGATGCGAAGGTACAGTGTATACGGTTCATATCATAAATGACTGATGAACAGGATAGAGAGGGGATGAGGCGCGTACGGCTCTGATCCACGTTTCTTCATCGTTCGCAGGGCGGCACGGATTTGATCATAAACAGTTACGGTCCTGTCCGACCCCCCGCCGAGAGGACGAAGGCAAAGAAGTGGGCTTTGTTTCGGAAGGACGAGAAGGTACGCCCGCCCAAAAAAATTCTGATTTACAGAATCAGGGACAAAGAATTTATAAATATTAAAATTCAGTACGGAGTGTGTTTTTTTGGTAATTTATCTCTCTCTCTCTCTCTCTCTCTCTCTCTCTCTCCCTCTCTCTCTCCCTCTCTCCCTCCCTCTCTCTCCCTGTTTCTCTATCTTGCCCCTGTCCGTCTATCGCTTTCTTTCCCTCTCTATCTCTCTCTGTGTCTCTTTCTCCCTCTCTCTATCTCTCTGTCTCTGTCCATCTATCTCTCTCTCCCTCTCTCTCTCTCTGTGTCTCTCTCTCCCTGTCTCCTCTCAGCATGTGAAGAAGTCTCTCGCCGCCTCCTCCGAATACCAGATGGGTTCGACTGTGCTCCGTTACGCTGTCGAGTCCCCAGGAAGTCCCTCGCTGCAGCAGCCCTTGTCCCTGCACACCCTGCTGGGGCCACCAGGGGGCGACAGTGAGGCCTCGCACTCCAGCGAAGGCAGCCACGAGACCGGCGACTCCGGACGATACTCGCACGACGAAAATGACCTCACAAACCTGTCGTCGGGAAGCCCGGGAGAAAGTCCTGATCGTGCGACCGAGGCGCGCGCACCGCAGCTTGACATCGGGCTGGAGGAAGCGACATCGTCGCAGACCAATCAGGAGTGACAGCTAAGAGAGAGAGAGAGAGATAGAAACTCACCCACTATGAATGTTCTAAAGATTTTATCTAAATAATGTGAAGCGTGATATCAGACGTTTTTATATATTATATAAACGAGCGTATCACTGGAGAAGGATTACGTTAATAACCGCCGAAAAAAGAAGAATGCTAATCTGATTATTACGGGTCGTTTAGCAAACCTCGCAGGAACGGAGGTGACTTCTGTCCGGTGTCCACGCACCGCCGTTTTTATATTTAATAGCCACTTATACAAAATACTGTGTGATGAGGACCTCCTCGTCACCATGACAACAGATACTTCCTCATAGCAATAATGTTGCTCATGTTTGTTCTTATCTGTCTGTCTGTCTGTCTGTCTGTCTGTGGGATTGTAAGGACCTTTGATTTTTCCGTTCCTTCTACCTCACCACGAACGAATGTTTATCTTTTAAAAAAATTTGTTTTTTTCATCACGCAGTCCTCAGGTTAATTGTGTGTGTGTGTGTGTGTGTGTGTGTGTGTGTGTGTGTGTTAAAGCTCCAGGTCCTTACAATTCCTGTTTTAAACTACCTCGTTTTTAAGTGTTATTATTATTATTATTATTGTGTTGTTGTTGTTGTTGTTTTTTCTGTTGTGTGGTATTTTTGCTCGACTCAGGGACTCAAGGTTTTTGTACGTTTATAGCTCCGTGTCGTTACGTGAAGAACACACGGTTTGATTGACAGGGTATCTATGTCGAGTCTGCGCTCGGCTTCTTGCTTACGGCTGAATGTGTGTAAAGTTTTTTCAGTATTTTTTTCCCCTCAGAAATTATGAGATTTTTCGGTAGAGGTTCCACACCGTGTCTGTGCTGGATCTGATCTCAACACTGTGTCTGGTGTGTTTTGTTTTTAATCGTTCGTACTGCCTTCATTAATCACAGAAAACCTTAGAGGAATCACTCGAGCTCTAAAGGGCCCTCGCAGGCTCGGGGGGCTCCGGGTGAAGTGTTCCTTCCTTAAATATAATCAATGGCCTTAAGATGGAGTCGGTGAGGAGAACCGAGGAAGAGATTACTGCGATAGAGAAGAAGAGAGCAAAAGTGTTGAAATGCAGAAACACGAGAATAACCTCCAATCCCCTACACCCCCCCCCACGTGTACTACTGAGTACTACTGAGTACTGATTTCTAGTTTAACCCTTTAGAGTGAAGAGTGTTGCTGTAGATGTAGAAATGTGAGTGTAGCACTTGTCGTTTTAAAGAATTTGAGTGGTTTCGTAGGTCAAACCCGTGTAGCGGCGACGGACGCCATCATCTTAAAACGCTGTTTGCTTTTTTTTTGTATTTGAGAATCATCTCTTCGCTCCTCACTGGGACGGTGTGATCCTGGCAATGACAATGTTTCTGAAAACCAGACCAAAGACGAACGTCCCGGTGACGAGCGAAACGCCGCTAAATGATGCCCCTGCTAAAGAATGACACAAATCAACAATCATATCAGACACGTATCTGTTCTGTTAACGGTCTGAGGCATTTTCACGTCACATCGCTGTTCATAGGGGTTGGCATGGTGGTCAGCACGTCCACGCACAGCAGCACGGTCCTGGCTTTGAGTCCCGTGCCCGGCGTGGGCGTTTCTGTGTGGAGTTCGCATGTTCTCCGGCGCGGGTGTAGGTTCTCTTCGGGTTTCTCCGGTTTGCTCCAGCAGTTCAAAAACACGCACATTAGCGTCCACATTGCTTCTAAGTGAGCGTGAGTGTGGATAGCTGTGTGTTTTGGCTCTGCGATGGACAGGTAAGCTGTCCAGGGTCTCCCGGGGTCGGCTGAGACAGGCTGGTACTGTACTTCTGTATACGCGACTCAAAACTTGTACAGCGAAAACTTACACACAGTACCGCTCAGGGATCACTGACTAGCCGAGTCGTCACAGAGCTGCATTGCATGCTGGGACTTTCGAGTTTCAAATGCTCAGTGGTACGCCCTCATACTGGGGTAATAATATAATAATTGAAAGACATAATTTGTCTTTGATAATGGTCATCATGTCAGATTCGCCAATCATGGAGCTGTAAATACTTGGTTGACAGACTGGCAACACTGCATGTTTCACGCCGACCAATCATCTTTCACGTCCTTGCCTCTCATCATGAGGGAGGGTCGAGTGAAGGAACGTCAAAGAAGCATGTTGTAGGAGTTTTCACGCTAGATACTAATGCTTACGTCATGGAAGCCACGTCACGGTTATTCGATTACGTCCCAGTTGATCATTGAAGCGTGCGTTTAAATTCAGGCCAGACGCTGGACATGACTGGACACGATTCCAAAACCAGAAGGAATTTGTGTAGTCTGATCCAGATATCGAGGAGTTCTGGTAGAAGCAGATGGTCATGTGACTGCTGAGCAAGGGTTATTTAAGCTCCACCCTTTTACTAGGAACCCCAGGAGCGTCGTTACCTCGTTCCGTACTCTATGATGAATCCGACCGTTCCGGATCCAGTCACAGTTCAAGTGAAATTCTGATGAGTCTGTTGGTTTGTTTGTTGTCTGGCGGTGAAACCGAGGCATCAGATGCTGCTTTGTTGCTTGTTTTGCTTATTTTCTTTTCCCCTCAGTGCCTCCAAATCCGTCCAGCGACCAAAGAGTTGAGATGCGGGCAATCTCAGTGCTCCTGAGGCGCAGGGGCCGCGAAACAAATCACCAATCAAACCCTTCTGAAGTTCATGCACAGGTTTAAAGCGATGAACAGATCGATCATCGGGTTCCTCAAAGAATTCCTCAAACAGTGTGGATTATATTCAGAGAATTACATTTATATATCTAGGAGTGATGTCGAGGGTGGAGCTGCATCTCTTCCCTCATTTAGAGCAGAAAATATTAAACATGTTTGAAAGCAAATTCTACAATCAGAGGAATCCGATCTGCGTGGACCAGAAACACAATCACTATCTTCTTCCTTATTCATTTCAAGAGCAAACAGCTTCATACCAAAGAATGTAGTCACCGTTGCACGGGTTAGTTTAAACTCCTGCCTTTTGAAATGTTTTTTTTTTTTTTGCATGATATTTTATGAATCAAAAGTTGATGAACGGGTGTCTGAGAAATGTTAAGTGTTCCGCTGCTGAGCTTTCCTCAGTCCATTCAGAAAATAAAACAAAGATACCATTATAGAAAATAATTCACGAGTGAAAGAATATTTGTACCTTTTCTCACTAGGGGAGAAATTCATATTTTATTGACAAATAACCACATATGGATTTTGAATAAAGTCAGAGAAATTAAAAAAAATAATAATAATAAATTAATTCTTATTAATTAATACAATTAAAAAAAAAGTTTAATCAATTTTTATATGTAAACTAAAACTTTCCCCGAATGTCATAAGTTCATTCTCAAAATATTGTTGTTTTGTTTTGTTTTTTGTTTGTTTGTTTGTTTTTTGTTTTTTTTTGTTTTTTTTACAGTGGACTACATTTCATTTTTGTGAAAGTTCAGAGTGAAATCTACTCTTTTTTCCCGTGATGCCCAATATATAGAGAATTTTTTTAACCTTTTTTACACTGTGAATACATGAGACTGTAAGTTTTCAGTATGTGTTGTATGGTTTGCTTTTTTTTCTTTCTTCTTAATTTTCTTGTCGGATCCTTCATCCACACAGCCGAGCTCTGACTACATTTCACAAAAGTTCAATTAATAAATTTGCAATTAGTTTGTGTTTAGGAGTTGTTATATTTGTAAAGCAGCCGAGTGAGATTAATACTGAAGCGACTGTTTATGGAGGAGAGTCGTGTGAACGGACGGCGTTGTGTTCTCAGAGCTCAGCTATGTTGCAGAGGATTCACGCGCAGCGCTCATTTCAGAAACCGTGTTTGAATTTTTCATTATATGGGGATGAACGCAGGGTTCTGCGACGCTCCTGCTGCTCCCGTCGTGTAGAGGATGTGGACGGACGGTGTGTGTACGAGCTGCGGCTCGGGCTCTGGGAGCTACACACGGCTAAACTCAGGGCGGCTCCCAGACCTCCCACTCTGCGCTCACACACACACACACACACCGCCACATGCCTTGAATGTTGAATGTACCTCTGGAATTATCTTTGACATGTCAATTTTTTTTTGTTGTTGTTACTTATCTGTAAACCTGTTTTAGCATCAGGTTTTGTTTTTCTTTATAGTAAAGTTTCATATTAAAATTCTATAGAACAACCAAACTGAAAGCCAAAAACTATTTTATCTTACATAAGATTGATTTCCTGAATAAATAACTACATTTAAATAAAAATATATATGTGTCATGTTTTGTATTATAGGATGTGGTTTTCTGCTACATTTCTGATAAGAGACATTGAATTTTGAAAATTGAAAATTGTTTATATATTCAGTTAACAGATTAGAATAAGAGTTGATTAACTGTAACATCATTAAAGGTAAATAACATGCAATGAGTCATTTGGGAGTCATAAGAGTCGGTTCTTGTGATTAAAATGAATCACTTCAGAACTATTACCGCTACTGCAGTCGTCTGGACCAATCAAAGTCCTTGATCTCATCCGGGCTTTTTACGCTTAACTGGCGATATAAAACATCAAACAAACGTTTTTGGAACGTTAAAATCAGCTCTGTTACATAACACGCAGCTTTCCAACATCTTCGTACAGCAGTTAGCTACAGATTAGCATTTAGTATGCTAACCATGTATGTGGCATATTGGAAAGCGGGTGTTCTTGGGAAGTGTAGGTTTTTTTAATAATTAACTAATTCGACTATTATGTGTATGATTTATATTTTGTAGTACGACTACAGTAAAGTGAAAAAAATAATCAACTATATGAATATGAACATTGACTTCCGCATTAGTATCCGTAGTATTGTCGTGACGTCAGCAGCAGCAGCAGGGTCGCGAGAAGCACGTACCACGAGCGGCGTAATAACGTCGTCGCGCTCTGCTCCGCTCTTGCACGAGCACAGGGTCTAAACATCAAACGCGGCAGTTGAGACAGGGCTAACATGCTAATAGGGAGAGGGGTGGCGGGTTGTCCTCGTGCACCGCGTCCTCCCCAGTTCCTCCACCAGGGGCGGTTTTAAACAAGTCCTGACACACACGGGACACCGTCGGGACACTCCTCGAACAAGTTGGTGTTGTTTTGTGAGGTAAAAAAAGCTGTTAAAAAAAGTGAAATAAGCCGCACCTCCCTAAAGTTTGCTAGCAGTTGCTGCTCTCCCAGGTCCATGTCACACACACACACACAGCAGTGATTTGCTGCTGAAGAGGAGACGAACAGTTAACGGCACTTCAGGTTTTACGACATTTAAAGTTTATTGTTGATATTTTGAGCCTTTAGAGCCATGTGAGGTTCCTGTAATGTCCACGGAGCAGGATAAAGATTCATTCTCGCTCAAAAGAAACCGAGGTAATGCTATATTCCGGTTATATTTAGCTGACTGCAGTGTGTGTGTGTGTGTGTGTGTGTGTGTGTGTGTGTGTGTGTGTGTGTGTGTGTGTGTGTGTGTGCCTCCTTCAGGGAGC
>JBCNYG010000004.1:12364540-12382964 GCA_039654305.1 Porochilus rendahli | reverse complement strand
TCAGGATGAATTAATATTATTATTAGGTGTGATCTATTTCCTGTTCAGGTACAATGGTAAAATATACCACACTAATTGACCACGTGATCTGTAGCCTTCAGAATTGAAGTCTGTATTTTTTTCCCTGGTTTAGTTGGTAATGTTATTTTTATTTGATTTATTTATTTTTGATGTGGGTGGAACTGATGTTCAGTGAATATGGAAAATATTTTGCACCAATATTCTAACGGCAGCTGTGAGCTCAATATTCAGCTTGCTCAAGGCAAGGGTGGGGTACACTATTGAGGTTATGCACAGTTTATTTCTGTGCGCAGATCAATCACGAATATATGCATGAACAGCTGCACAGCAGTCAGAACGCTAGCAAGCTTTGATCTGCATTACTGACCTGTTATTGTTGGGGTTTTTCGCATGTCTTTTAGGTGATTTTGGAGAGTAGATTTTTAGGAAAACTAAACGTATTTCTGCTTTAAAGGTGTCCAGACTTGCTCCAAATACTCCAACTCACCAAAACACACCATCACCAAGCACCTCTAAGCTGACCTTCCTTCCTTCACTACATTCACGCCCGACGGCTGCTGCTGATCTACACCTGATTACTCGACTGTGTGTGACTGCACGTCTACATTTATTCTAAAAGAAATTACGTCACCAAACCCTTAAAAATGAGTTCATCTGATGAAGATAAAGACGAGAGGTGAGTCAGTTGAGGTGTTATTTAAGACTCTTGTTCTGTCCGGATGGAGGGATTATGAATCATTCAGATCCGGGTATAGAAGAGTAAAGACGGACGGTACAGTGAGCAGGTTTACAGGAAGTTCAGTATGAGACAGTGGAGTCGGGATCAACGCGTGATGGTCGTTATGGTTACAGCAGCAGCTCTCAGATGGAAACTGTTAGTATTTAAACCCTGGAGAATTGTTCAACCTGGCCAGAAACTACTTTTCGGATATTTTATAAAGTCTAATGTTATACACTACTGATCAGAAATAACCGGCATGTTGCTTTCATATTCATTTCCAGCATTATCGTCTCGTTTAGTTTTATTGTTTGGTTCGTTTTAATACTTTATGAGATATTGGTTTAAGTGCACGCTGCTCATCATGGGTATGGATTTAGGATCAGTCCACATGTTAAAGTGTCAAAAATATAAGCCCAGATGAGTCTTCACAAGCATATATTTTATTGAAGATAAACTGGAGATTTACATATTCATATTTATGTATACTTATTAGATATCAGAAAGAGAAATCCAGCTCATGTCGACCCAGCGTGGTGTCCATGAGGAGTACCCAGCCAATGGAATTTAACATAGAGTTTTGAGGTGTAGAAAATCTCCAGTAAGAATTTTATTATTATTATTATTATTAATATCGATTATTTTAAAAAAAATCCCTGTTGTCTGGACAGTGTTTGTTGGTGTATTCAGTAAGAATCAGAAAAATCACAGACTCACCTGAACCCAGCGGTGTCTCTCTGAGGAGTAAGTTTTCAGTACAATTTGGAGACTCAAAGATACTGAAACTCACCTTTACACTGCACTGTTGCTTTTGTGTGTACAAGTGGATCCTTCGGGTATCCCGTGTCTGTTATTGGGCCTTAGTTTTGCACATCCTCAGAAACCAGGGTGAGAAGTTCCGTCATCTGAGATGAACTCGGAGTAGAACCGCTGCTCCTCCGTGGTGAGAGGAGCCGGTCGAGGCGGCTCGGGCATCTGATTAGAATGCCTCCCGAACGCCTCCTCGGTGTGGTGTTTCGGACGCTGGAGGGAGTACGTCTCTCGGCTGGTCTGAGAACGCCTCAGTGTCCCCCCGGAAGAGCTGGAGGAAGGGGCTGGGGAGAGGGACGTCTGAACCTCACTGCTTAGGCTGCTGCCCCAGCGACCCGACCCCGGAACAAGCAGAAGATGATGAATGACGAATGAATGAATCCTCAGAAATCTACACAAAACATCTGCATGGTGCAGTACGCCCGTAAACAGTAAGGGCAGTATAGGAACGTGGCGTGACAGTTTCAGTACGATCTCAGAAAGATTAGATCACGCGTTAACTGTCCGCACGGCAAATATTTGAAGGCGAATCGACACCGTCTGGGTGAGACCACTTTACGCTTCACAGAGGTGCAAAAGTTATACTGAAATAATTACATCTTGGATATAAAGTTTGTTTAAAAACCTTTTCTTCCCAAATTTCAGCTATTGTCAGTCAGTCAGGCCGCCTCAGCCAAGTCGTACGCCCGGAGTTCAGATACGGAGAGCTGTGATTTCTGATCTTAAATACCAAAACAGCTTGTTTCAAACCTGGTCAGTGAAGTGATCGGTAAAGTTATATGTATTTAACACAGTCTAGCCTTCGGCTGAGATGGGCGCCAGCCTCCCAGCGACCCTAATTAGGATAAGGTGAATGAATGAATGATATATATATATGAAAAGTTTGAGTTTGAAAACAGATAACTGCCTTTGATTTAATTATGAGGAAAAACTATTTTTAAGTAGATTTAAAAAATAACTGTTTTTTCCTTCAGTACCAGTTTAAACACCTGCATGTTATTTTATTAGATATCCGAATGAGAGCTCCAGCTCACCTGTGACCAGCTTCGTGTCTCTGAAGAGTCGAGAGTCAATGGAATATCCATTATTCTTTCAAAATGCGCAGAAAGAAGTGTAAGGAAATTCTTATTAACCATTTAATATGTAGAGATTCATTTTAAGCACTTTATAGTAACAACTCCGTGTAGTTTTATAACTGAAGTAATGAAAGATTTATTTGAACTGTTTACAGATTAATTTCTTGAAAAATGTAACGAGACATATTTTTAAATTAAGAAACACATCAACATTTCTAGTTTCACTATAAAATAAGAATAAAAATACTGGTTAATGTTTACATCACAATGAAATTCTGTCTGTGCAGAATGAAGTGCAAGTCTCCATGTGTTTTATTATTCAATTAACATAAATTTAATGCTGTCTTTAATCAAAGAGACAGACCTGATGTATCACATCCTGCCGTGGTGCCGTTGGACGATGGAGTTAAGGTACCAGACACTTTTGTCCTTCTGTTTGTTTCTAGCATTGTTCTTTCACACTCCTGCACTTCTTCTTCCAAGTTCTCTTCATCTTCTTTATCTGGTTCCTCTATTCTCATCAATACTTAGAGCTCTGTCAAGGCAGCATACTGTTCATGATTCTGTATCACTATACACTATTTCCAGGTCTACATTCTTGTGAAAAACTAAATAATAACAGCTGAGTCCCCGTGCTGGAAGGAGTGGTAATCAGCTACCACCATCTTCACCCCTGGGTCGCCTCAACCTTAAATGACTGTAACACAAGATACCAAAGAGTGATCCATGCATTGACATCCTTGATGCAGTGCAGCAACTGGACGGGGGAACCTTATCTGAACACAGAATGAAAGGGTGCCCAAGAAGCTAGCACTAGAGAGTGAGGACCATATGCTTGATGGCTAGACATTCCTTCTCTGCCATGCTATACTTACTGTCGCTCATGGAGACCTTCAGGCTGATGTTTAGTAGAGGGCTCTTCCCCCTCCACCAAGTGGGACTAAACAGGTCCCAGCTCCATGTCTGACGTGTCTGCAAAACAAATGGGAAAGAAAAGTCCAGTGCATGAAACAGCGGGGCCCCACACAAAACTGCCTTTATCTGGCAAAATCAACTGGACAGGATCAACTTATCTACCGAGCCATAAACCATCGCTTCCTGCTCAAATACCTGAACAGTTTGATGTTGTCCTGTAGCCCTGTCTTGGTGAGACTGGTGTGTGGGAAGCCTGCCGCAGCTACAGATGTGAGGAGTGTGGCACCAGCATACTGAATGGCACCTCACAATCCTGCTGTCGCTGGCTGAAGAGCTCCTTTGTGAACTTTTGCAGATCACAATGCCAGTATGGCAGCACAAGGTGCTGCTCGGTGACTACGTTGGTGATGGCTTAGACAAAGTTAGTGAGCAACACAGATTTCATGCTGGTGATTTATGCCATATCCCAGGTTTTGGCATCAGTGTGACCTCTCAGGTTCAGGATGCAGGAGATTCAGCCAGACATTTTACTCTATTTATTTTACAAAAAAAATAAACTTTTATTGCTTACTTTAAGTCTTAGGTCTAAGCATCAAACCAGAAATCAAAATGAGATGCATTTATTTTGTCACACAGCTATATGAATGCTTGGGCACATTCAATCTATGAGCAAGGTCAATGTCGATGAAATTTCCAGCCGCTCCTGAATCCACCAATGCCAAAAGAGAGTGACTGGACTTACCCCAATGTAAGGTGATGGCAAGGTGGACTCCAGTTCACAAGGAGGGTCACAACCCTTCTGCGGCTGAACAGGTGTCCTCTTTTCCCTGCAGCGCTGGACATGAAGCTCGGAAGTGACCAGATTTGCCACAGTAAATGCAACGTCTTTCTCGGTGGCGACGGTCCTTCTCAGAAGCTCACAAGCAGGTGCACCCAAGTTGAAAGGCCTCTTGGGATAGTGGAGGAGGTGTATGGCTCAGTCTGAATTGTTCCATGGGACCTTTGTGGTCACTCCGGTCCTTGCGGCGTTGTCGGAATCTGTTGTCAAGGAAAATGGAGTTAGAGATCATGTCCTCTTAATCACTCGGACAACCCAAAAACGCCAGACTATCTTTAATAGAATCTGACAGTCATGATGGAAGGCAGATACTAAAGCCCTCTCATTCTAACCACTTCCAGCAGCAGGAACTCGATAGCTTAATCAGCCACACTTCTACCTTGAACTATGGTCATTATTCATCTAGATGAGACAGGGCCCGTGGTAGATTGATCAAGCACGTGCTTCGTCTCTTCACTGAAGATCTGGTTGTTGCTACACTCAGGACTCTATTTCTGTAAAATAGCTGTTACCTATGCCAAGGCCTTGTCAGTCAGTAGGTTAATTACATAGGCAATCTTCGAATGGTCAGAAGGAAAAGAATTAGGTTGCAATCAAAAGGTTAAGTTGTATTGGGTCAGGAAGCCACCACAGACCCTTAGTCTACCATCATACCTCTGTGGGGTTGGAAGATGAGGCTCAGTGCGGGGTTCACCGACAGGGTGAAGAGTGGGCACTGGTGGAACTGGAGATGCCTGTGAAGGTCGAGAAGGTACTGAAGGGGCATCTGAGCCTGTGGACTGTTGAGCTGGAAGGACTGGGCTAGTTGTTGCAGAAGTTGTTCATGTTGTGCAAACATCTGCTGGGAAGCTAATGCTCAGCCCCCGCTGGCTGATCCACCAAGTGCAAGATGGGTGACAAACCACTAATTCACAGAACATGACCCAAATGCAGAGAGTGAAGGTTAAAGTCAGTAAATTATTGATAGAGGGTGTACACAAAAGCTCAGCAAAAAGCAAAGGAAAAAAAATCCCAGGAAGTTTCAAAAACTCTCAGGAGATAAGCAGTCAAAAATTATGCAACAAAAAACCCAGAGACAATCTGGGTAAATAAAAAAAACAAAAAAAACCTTTTGGTTCAGAACAAAACAGGCTGGTAAATCATGGCATGGCAAACAAAGACAGAAAGCAGACAATGTAGGAAATAAATACCCCAACTAATTGCCTCCCATGACCAAGATAATAGGGAATAGGTGGAGGGAGACGAATGAGGGTAGGGAGGAGACACAGAACGAGGTGGAGACGAAAAGCACATGGGCAGAATAACACTAACAAAAACAACAGTCAGTGAGTCTTTTGGCCACTAGGGGCCGCCAAAAAGTCCAAACTGTGACAAATTCAGTGAATTGTTTGGTTAATTTATGTATTTCTCTGTAGCCTCTGAGCCCAGAATGTCCAATGATGTTTGAGGTGGAGGACAAAAAGCTTCAGAGCAGTTCCAGAGGTGAGGACCAGATGATCTTACATATGCAAAAAATAAAATTAAAGATTACATCAGTTTTTGTAGTTTTTGTTTATGAATCAAGTCATGGTGGTATTTTTTCTGTTATCACCTAGAGCCATTGTTACTAATCTTATTCCTGGAGCTCTAAATTCCTGCAGGTTTTATCTCCAAACAAAATCTACGTCACCTCTTTGAAGTGATCAAAAAAAATTTAAGTCAAAGATGAGATGGTTAGGTGGGCATAATTAGGGTTGGTATTCAGAGAGGTAGATCTCAAGGAACAGGGTTGCTGACCACTTCTCTAGAGAGTTCAAAATTATTGTAACTATTTTAAATATTAAATTCTACATAATGTCAATTCTAAAATGCCTACACAAACTAACTTTGTATTTCTTTCACCGTGTCTTAAGAATCAGACGCTGCACTGAAGCAAAGATTAAAATCCAGCCTGCAGAAGAGATTCAGGAAAATAAATGAGGGAATCCCAACATATGGAAACACAAGAGTTCTGAATGAGATTTACACAGAACTGTACATCACAGCAGAATGTGGGTGTGGACACGTCAATGACGAACACGAGGTCAGAGGTATTGAAAAGGCATGCAAGAGAATCACATCAGAAGATGATGAGGAATCCATTCACTGCAATGACATATTTAAACCTTTACCTGGAGATGAGAAGCCCATCAGAACTGTTCTAACAGAAGGCATTGCTGGAATTGGGAAAACAGTGACTGTGCAGAAGTTTGTTCTGGACTGGTCCGATGGAAAAGCTAATCAGGATTTGGACTTTATTTTCCCCCTTAACTTCAGGGAGTTAAATTTTAAGAGAAGAGAAAATCTCAGTTTGTTGGAGCTTCTCCACGGATTCTTCCCAGAAACTAAAGAACTTAAAATAGGTGATCATTTCCACAGAGTCATGTTCATTCTTGATGGACTGGATGAGTCTCGTTTTACTCTCGATTTCCTAAACAGTAGAAAGTTGACTGATTTAACAGAGTCGAGTTCATTAGACGTACTGTTAACAAACCTCATTAACAGGAACCTTCTTCCATCTGCGTTCCTCTGGATAACGTCTCGACCGGCAGCATGCAGTCAGATTCCTCCTGTTTACATCGACAGAGTAACATCAGTACGAGGATTCAGAGACTCTCAGAAGGACGAGTACTTCAGAAAAAGAATCTGTGATGAAGCCCTGGCTGATAAGATCATCTCCCACCTGAAATCATCACAAAGCCTTTACATTATATGCCACATGCCAGTCTTCTGTTGGATTGCAGCGACTGTTCTCGAGGGAATATTCAGGGAATCGGAACCTGAAGACGTCCCCAAGACTCTGACTCAAATGTTCACCCACTTCCTCGTCTTGCAGATCAAACGTCGATCCATAAAGTATAAAAATGAAATGGGTCCTGAACAGATTGCAGAGATTGTACAAAAACTGGGAAAGCTGGCGTTCCAGCAGCTGGAGAAAGGAAACCTGATCTTCTACGAGAAGGACATCAGTGAGTGTGGGATCGATGTCCAAGAGGCCACGGTGTACTCAGGAGTTTGCACTCAGATCTTTATCGAAGAAGTAATTTCGTATCTCGGGAAAGTTTACAGCTTTGTGCATCTGAGCGTCCAGGAGCATCTTGCTGCTGTGTTTGTATTCCTCTCGTGTATCAATGGAAATCTCTCAAAGCAACAAACCCCTGGAATCTTTGGTCTTTCCAGTACGGCAACACTGTTAGACCTTCTAAAGGCAGCCGTAGATAAAGCCTTACAGAGCAGGAATGGACACCTGGACCTTTTCCTCCGCTTCCTCATGGGTCTCTCCATGGAGTCCAATTCAGTTCTCATCAAATGTCTCCTGACAGAGACAGGGCGCAGCTCTCTGAGCGAAAATTCTGCTGAGACAAACAAGCAAATAACCGCATACATCAAAGAGAAGATTGGAAAGACTTCATCACAAAAGAAATCCATCAATTTGTTCCATTGTCTGAATGAGCTAAATGACCAGTCTCTGGTACAGGAAGTTCAAGCATTTTTGAGTGAAACAGCAAAACATTGCCTCGATGGCATCAAACTTTCTGCAGTTCAGTGGTCAGCTCTGGTTTTCCTGTTGCTAACCTCAGGAAATGAGCTTGAAGAGTTTAACCTACAGAAGTTTACAGCTTCAGATGATTGTTTGATGAAACTTCACCAAGTGGTTGCAGTCTCGAGAAAAGCTCTGTAAGTTCTTCCTGAACATTTTTGTTGAAGTACAGTAAAATTCATTAAACTTTAATAATGAAAAGTGTTTGCTTGATGTTTAAAGTGATTCCGATGAGCTATTTAAACCAAAGATATCACAGTGTCTTCTAATTTTACTAGATTGGGTCAGTCTTGAGATTAGAAACTGAGGCCTTTCTGTGTAGAGTTTGCATATATTTCCCATGCTTGTGTGGATTTCCTATGGGTGCCCTATGGTCAAGAGCTTTGGGTGGTGACGGAAAGAACAAGAT
The DNA here is from genome assembly GCA_039654305.1 of Porochilus rendahli. NCBI lineage: Eukaryota > Metazoa > Chordata > Actinopteri > Siluriformes > Plotosidae > Porochilus > Porochilus rendahli. Next base: position 12,374,618 of record JBCNYG010000004.1, on the reverse strand, counting down.
TGTGGATACAAGCAGCTGAAAGAGCTTCCTTTGCAGGGTGACAGGGCTTACCCTCAGAGATGGGGTGAGAAGCTTGGCCACCTGGGAGGAGCTTGGAATAGAACTGCTGCTCCTCTGTATTCAGAGGAGACAGTCAAGGTGGCTCGGGCCTCTAATTTGAAAGCCTCCTAAAAGCCTCCTGATGTAATGTTTAGGGCATGTCCAGCCAGGAAGTGGCTCCAGGGTTGAACCAGAACATGCTGGAGCGACTATGTCTCTTGGCTGCTCTGGGAACGCCTTCTTTTCTATACCTACTGTGTAGTCTCAATCAGTACATACAATGTTTTGAATAAGTTTAAATCTAAATACTTAAGGACATTATGTTTGTGGATGTGTTCAACCTTTTTTCTACAGGCTATGTAAGTCTAATCTTACAAGGAAAAGTTGTAGAAGTCTGGCAGCAGCTCTCAGCTCAGTCAGTTCATGTCTCAGAGAGCTGGACCTGAGTGATAATAAACTGCAGGATTCAGGATTCAAACTGATTTCTTTGGGGTTGGAGAGTCCACACTGCAAATTAGAGATCTTAAGGTAAGATCTTGGGTATGTTACTGTGTACATCAAATCAAGCACCAAGCGATCATTCATACTGTTGGGTGTGACTACAAAGCTGGTGAACATAAGGATGTGTATATGCAAATTGGTAACTATAGTAACATGGGGGAGGGTGATAAATGTGGCCTCACCTGGGCAGGTAGTGCATTATGCAAAATTATGTGATAATATGACTCTTATTCCTCTCTCAGACTCAGTAATTGCAGTCTCACAGAGAAAAGCTGTGTAGTTCTGGCTTCAATTCTCACCTCCACGTCGACACGTCTGACAGAGTTATGTCTTAGTCGCAACAGTCTGCAGGATACAGGAGTGAAGCGTCTCTCAGAGGCCCTGCAGAGTCCAGACTGTAAACTAACGACACTGAGGTACTGAGAATATCATGTTTTAACATACTATCAGCTGAAAAATGTTTTTTGTGCAATTCTTTATGTAATTTCACTAGGAACACAACCTGATACAAAAATGATTCTGACTAAAATGTTTTGTGAAAATTGCAACAAATCTGGCAAACCAAATTAAGTTACGCCTGAGCCACAATTCCCTTTGAACTGCCCTTCCCAGAATACACTGCGGTATACAAAAGGTCCCGCTAAGGAATATGTCTCCGAGCAACCACACTCGCTGTCACATTCACAGTCACCCGATTACTGATGACTGGACCTGACCATGACTACACCCCATACATGTACCCTCATAACACAGACTTCACAGAGTTACCCTCGATGTACTCTTGTCTGACTGTATAAAGCTGTTATTACCATCACCGGCACTCAGGTTTTGTATCAGGTTATGGTTCCTGGGGTGGGGGGATGGGGGGATTGCTGATCACCTGACCTTCTGCCTTTTCTTTTTTTCCCTTTCTTTTTTTAAATAAAACATCTCAACTGCATTTGCACCCATCTAGCGTCTGCTGTTTCACAGACTATTGCATCAACACCACGGACAGAGAAGCTGGCAAGGTTCTATTTCTGACCCTTGCTAATAGCTGAACAAAAGCACTTGGGCAAGCTGGATGTTCGATTGAACTGCCTCATAGATGCCCTATCCCATGTTCTTCAAACCTACCAGTCCTGAGTCACCTCCCTAAAATAAAAAAGCCTCAGAGTGTAGACTAGGAGAGCTGCAATGCTCCCAATGTTTGGGTATGAAGTCTTAGACCCAGTCTTACAAAAAAAAGGGCTTACAAAATAACAGACAGGCCACAGCAGTCTGGGAGGAAGGTGAGGAATTCCTCACTTCCCATGATCGTTTCCAGTTGACCTAACACATATGTCGTTGAACCATGTGAGGAAACTGGAGTGGCTAAAGGAAACCCATGCAGACACGGCGTGAGCATCTCAATTCTGTACAGAAAGGTCACAGACACCCACCAGATTTCAGCTGTAATCTTTCTTTGCTGTGAGGCTAGTGGAAAATGGCTTTTAGCACCACCTCTGGTCATTATGAGTACTGCATCATGCCATATGGACTCTCATGTTGCCCCTTTGTCCCTTTCTTAGATTTCTTATACTGATAAATACTGCAGTAAGATCATGACTTCCTCAACTTTTCCTCCTGCAGGTTGCATGACTGTAATATTACAGGAGAAGGCTGTGCGGCTCTGGCTGATGCTCTGATGTTAAATTCCCACCTGAGAGAGCTCGATCTGAGTGCTAATGATGTAGGAGAAGACGCCGTGAAGCTGATCTCTGATATAAAAGAGAAGTCTCAAACACTGGAGAAGTTGAAGTAAGTTAGTGATGTATTAACTGCTACAATTAAAATGGAAATTGCTGAATTTTCTAAAACAGCACCCTCTCAAGTGTTTTACTGGATTAATACCACAGCAGGTTTACATTTATAGCATTTGGCAGACGCTCTCATCCAGAGCGATTTACCATTATCATTTTTATACAACTGAGGGTTAAGGGCCTCGCTCAAGGGCCCAACAGTGCTGATAGTGGGGATTGAACCGCTGACCTTCAGATCAGTAACCCATCACCTTAATCACTAAGCCACCCACTGCCCACAAGGTAACAAGTTTAGATAGGCATTTCACACTTTTAACCTTTTTTAGGTAAGCTTAATGATCGTCGTTTGGGCCCCTGGTGTAAAGGTTAAGGTGCTGGGATCATTTTCAAGAGATTGTGAATTTGATTCCCATCTGAGCCCAGTTGCGCTAAACCCCCTCTGCAAGGTCTCGAACACAAGTGTACCTCTGTCCACTCAGCAGTAAAAATGGGTACCAGTAAGATTCTGGGAAGGTCAGCTGCGGTGGACTAGTGTCCCATCCAGGAGGAGCTGAACTCTGAGTGACTTCAGGCTGCAGACGCTCCGACCTGATGAGCCAGAACGCTCAGTTGTAAAAAGCCCAACAGGGTCAAGAAGCCAGTTAGTTCTTATTCTCACTTACTTCATCGTAACTATAAAAACTTCCCTCACCAGCCCCCTCTCAGATACTACAGCTTGTCATGTTACCAAGAATTTACAAAATGTAAACTCATTTCTTTCATTCCAGAAAAAAATCATTACAACTTTGTCTCTGATCCTTACACTGGAGACGCATTCCATAAATATTCAAAAACGTTCCTATCAACGATCAGACAATTACACTTCATTCATTCATTCATTAATTCATTCACTTTCTGAAGTGCTTAATCCTAATGAGGGTCGCGGGGAGGCTGGCGTCCATCTCAGCCGTCTCTGGGCGAGGGTGGGGTACACCCTGAACAGCTCGCCAGACCATTGCAGTGCCAACACACACACACAACCGTTCACACTCGCACTCACTCTCACACCTAGGGGTGGTTTGGAACAAACAATTAGCCTACTGTGCATGTCTTTGGACTGTGGGAGGAAACCGGAGTACCCGGAGGAAACCCACACAAGTACAAGGAGAACATGCAAACTCCACACAGAAACGCCCTGAGCTGGGAATCGAACCCGGACACGTTTTGTGTTGATGAGGACGCGCTAGCCACTGCACCACCGCGCCACCCACAGACAATTACACAAAATACTTCATCAACACCGTCTGATCAATCAGAATGCAGAATTTGGCAGTGCTTTGTGTATAAATGAATGTAATTCTGTAATAATGATATAAGTGAATGTCTAATAAATCTGTCTAATGATCCTGCAGGCTGTGAGATCCCCAGAACTGATCCAATGGAAGGATGACCTTTACTGGTGATGACAGACCACACACTCACACCGTGTCAGAAAGTCCTGGTGATGGTGAATCAGATGGAAATCTCACTAGGAAGTCTGCTGTCGGTTGCAGATTTGAGTGTTTATGGCTAGTTAGAGAGTTTTGGTTTTAGCTTCATGAAGTGTGATTACTGTTTGATGTAAATGTGTGTTGATGTTTTAGTTAGTGAATGTGGCGTATGAGCTTTTATATAAACATCCCATGCAAAATAATGTCTGATGTCTTTTGCGTGTATTTTCTCATATATAATATTTTACGTGAAGCCCCTAGTGTGTCAGATGTCTGAGGTGAGCGGAAGCCTCTGGTAGGTGAGAAGCGTGAGGTGGGAAGGTATTCCTGGTTTGTCATGTGTCCTAGGATGTGCAGATGCTTCTGATTGGTCAGATGTCCGAGGTGGGTAGATGTAGAGGTTGGTCGTATTCCTGTTTGGACTGAAACTGGGTAGAAACAAATTGAGGTTTCAACTGAAGCCCACTGGCACTGTTTAGAAAAAAGACTGAAGGAAAAAAAAAACCTAAAATATGTGGAAAATACCTGGGGTCACATGGAAAAGTCTATGAGCTCGTTTGTTCTGTAAGTGTAAAGGGTGAGGACACAGGAAGTGTAGACTGTAGACAGAGTAGCAGATGGATGTGTACTGGAGATAATGAGGGAAAAAAGAGAGAGAGAGAAAAAAAGAGAGATCTCAGGCTGGTGGAGTCCTAACATGTGACGGAATTTAATCGGGAGGAATAAAAAATAAATCGACTTGATTTCGTTATTTTTCAGCAAAAGATGATAGAACAGTTTACATCAATATCCAAATCTGTTCGCTAATAATTTAGTTTCCGAACCAGATGTGCTGCATTATCAGATATAAACACCAGAATCAGGTTTGAAATAATAAACCTATTAACATATATGTTTAACCTATAAAAAACATATATTAATATATTTAATGATACGCTTTTGTATATACTTATTATAGTGCTCTTTTAAAGCAAACCCCATCGTCCTCATTCGTACTTTCAGATACATTCAGACTGTACCATCCATAAAAAACGTGCATAAGACATAAAATCTTTATAATAGCTGCCTGTAAGAGTTCAAATGTTATAAATACTTAAAAGTAAATGACTCGAGCTGCGTTTTTTCTCCTGAATATTAGGAGTGAATATGTGTTCCTGTGTGTGTAAGTGTACGATACTCAGTGTATGATGTGATATAGTCTGTGTTCTGTAAGTGTATGTTTATAACCTCTCAGCTTTGAATTTATCATCTTAAAGACACAATATGTAACACTGACACTAAGTGCTCATTATGAGAGTGACTCGAGACCCTCATGGGTTGCCAGGTTGAGGCAACTGAACCCCTGAATACGAATGCAACGTTAAATCTTAAATAGCAACTAAGGACATGTGATAGACTGTACATTGTGGAAAGAAATGATGGATGGATGGATGGATGGATGGATGGATATAGCGGATGGATCTTTAAAAAATCACGGCTGTTGTAGGATAGGCTGTTGGTGGTGGCCGCCATGGGGTATACATAATAATTTACTGATGGCGAAGTGGACGTCACTGAATAATCCACGAGAAGGAACCTAGAGGTGACTTTTCGGTGATACCCACCAAGCCTGAGGTGAAGAATTGTTCAGGAATACTGTGCATAAGAAAGCAGTGAGAGTGTAAGGTAGCAGAAAGAGATTTTTATGCTGCATTTGAATTTTTTTAAGAATTCCAGCATTATCCCGAGTTTAAGGGTGATTTATATCTAATCATCCTGAGGTTTTTTTAATTATCCAAAAGACTAACAGAACACAAAAATAAATATAATTTATTTCAAATCATTATCTGGCTGAAGACATTTCTAGACGCTTTTTCAACTCCTGGCGTATCGTGATCATTTTATGATTTCATACAGTATATAACTTACATATTGTTCCTTTAACTGTCAGTGTTTCCTTCTGTATATCACTGCTTATTTATACACCCTGGGCCCTTTTGAAAAACAACAACAGGAGTACATGGACACGGGGTAAAATGCTTCGCAGGAAGTCTAAAGGCTCGTTTATATTCTCTTTATGCATGAAAATAAAGAAGTCTGTTTCAAACACTGTCTACATTCTTCCACACGTCATTTACATCCACCCGGCACCTCAACGCAGAGGAGGCACAAATATGGTGACGGTGGACGGGATCTTAATAAGAAAGAGTTTGCATTGTAGACGGCTTCTTTCTGTGAGACAGAGGTGCAAACCACGACACCACTACACCACCCTTTTTTTTAACTCTACATGTTTATATCTTTACAAGGCCCTTCCTTTTATATCTATAAGGGCCTAGTGTTTCTTTTTGCTTTTGTTACCAAATGTATTGTATCTGTTCTGTTTCTGATCGATGATGTACTTTCAGTGATAATAAATAAAATTAAACACATAAGAACCTCTGCTCTTTACTGAATCTTATCTACTTTATTTCATACAAAATGATTCTTGTGACTCTACGACACTGATTTATAACTGCTTGTAATGGGTGTGGCCTCTTCTGGAAGAAGGTTCAAGAATAAACTAGAGGGGCTTTCAGAGAGTCCAAGCTACCTCCATATTGTTAGAACGCTGAATAGTTATAAAGAAATGTCGCCCCCTAGTGGGCATCAGATGACTGTTTTACCCTCGAGAAAGATACAGATTTCTATTAAAAAGACAATTAAATGAATGTGGGCGGTATGGTAGGGTAGTGGTTAACATGTCGGCCTCACAGCCAGAAGATCCTGGGTTCGATTCCCAGCTCAAGGTGTTTCCGCAAGGAGTTTGCATGTTCGCCCTGTGCTTGCGTGGGTTTCCTCTGGGGGGTTCCACCCACAGTCCAAAAACATGCACAGTAGGCTGAGTGTCTGTTCCAAATCACCCCTGTGTGAAAGATTCTGTGTGTGTTGGTCCTGTGATGGTCTGGTAAACTGTTCAGGGTGTACCCCACCCTTGCCCAGAGTCGGCTGAGATGGGCGCCAGCCTCTCCACGACCCTAATTAGGAATAAGCTGCTTAGAAAATAAATGAATAAATAGGGTAATGTAGTTCCAGTTACCCGGTCTGACATTCTCACCACCCACTGCAGGACCTTCCTGTACTCTGCGGTACAGCTGTTGAAACACACTGTACAGCAGTAGGTCAGGAGGCTCTTGATAGCGGAGGTGTAAAGGTTTGTCAGTAGGGGTCGGGGTAGGCACGCTTGTCTGAGCTTTTTGAGAAACTACATTCTTTGTTGTGCCTTCCCCACCGGGAGAGAGGTGTGTGTGGTCCAGGTGAAGTTGGCAGAGATGTGGACTTCAAGAAACTTGAAGCACTCCACCCTCACTACGTCCTCTACATCAATAAAGGGCTCAGTTTGTTCTGATCTCCTGAGGTCCATTATCATCTCCTTTCTCTCGGATGTGTTACGGTCCACGTTATTGTTGTCGCACCATCACCACAGGTGCCAGACCTCTTACCTGTAGGTTGACTCGTCGATATCTGTTATCAGACCTATGATGGTGGTGTCATTTGTGAATTTGACGATGCTGGTGTGAATTGGAGAACAAGAAGAGGGGGCTGAGAACACACCCCTGTGGTGTTCTGGTGTTCAGTATGAGTGGAGGAGATGTAGTCTCCTGTCCTGACCTTCTGAGGTCTGTTGCTGAGAAAGTCCTGTACCAGGGTGCACAGTGAGCTCCTTAGCCCAACTTCTGAACCAGTTAATGTGGTAGGACTTCATTGAAAGCGGAGCTGAAGTCTACAAACAGCATCCTCACATAGGAGTTACTGCTGTCCAAGTGTGTGAGGGCCGTGTGGAGGGCTGTACTGATGGCATCCTCTGTTGACCTGTTTGCTCTGTATGTAAACTGATGTGGATCAAGGTCAGCAGGGACGGCAGCCTTAATGTGAGACGAGTCTCTCGAAACATTTTGTGATGATGGGGGTTGGGGCATCTGGGCGATAGTCATTCAGGCAACTCACTGTGCTCTTCTCCGGCACTGGAATGATGGTGGCTGTCTTGAGGCAGGTGGGAACCATACACTGCAGTAGTAAGAGGGTAAAGATGGTGGTAAAAACCTCTGCTAGTTGATCTGTGCATGTTTTAAGTTCCCTTCCTGTTACTCCATCTGGGCCAGTGGCTTTCCTCGTGTTGACTCTGCAGAGGGTGGATCTGTAAATATATACAGTAATAATAAAAATCATTTATTTTATTTTATTAATTACACTATTACAGACATAAGTCTAATAAATGCAAAATAAACATTGCTTTAACTAATTAAATAAGAGTTAATAATAGACATTGACAGTGCTTTTGATTCTGTGTTGAGTATCACAGTGTGGAATCGATTCTAGTTCCTGAGAGTCGACTCCTGTGTTCTATTGCTTGGAATTGAAGAGTCGACTCTTTTGATCGAGTGACTCATCTGAATGGGCGGAAAGTAGCGTTAGCTCATGTCACTGCTCGGCTTCGTTACGTCGGTTTGAATTGTGTGGTAATTTAATACAATTAAAAACACCATCATGTCAGAAGAAATCGAAGATACGAAGACTTTGGAGACGACCGAGGAGCAAAAAGTAAGTTTTATTTGTGAGGGAAAAGAGAAGCAGGGATAGGAAGTCTGTTGAAGTCCTGCTCTTGTGTGTGTCCGTTAGCCTCCAGCGCACACTGACCAATCATTAATCACTGCGGGGAAATATAGTGTTTTAAAACCAAAATACCACCTTAACGGGGAAACTCGATGTGTTTTAAAATGTGCTTGTGCTCATATTGACGTCAAAATCCTGAGAAATATACTGCTTTGGCTGTTATTTATTGTGAATGCTAGCTACTTGTGCTTTTACGCTAGCTAAATGTCAGTTGAACTGTTCAGCCAGGCCGAATCCAAAATGGCGCTGTGCTCCCTATAAGTGTGCACTTCGTATTATGTGAAATAATAGCTTCCGCGTCCTATCTAGTGATTTTCTGTTCTATTGAGAGCGCATTTGGGGTCCTACCAATCTTTAGCAATCGGTTCCTTTAGCAAATAAACGGATTCTTATAGATAGTTGTTTATGTTTATCTTTAGTATTGTTTATAGGGATAAATATTCACATGTTATGTGTCATACAGTAATAAATATATAATAAGACATAAAATAATTGATAAGAAGGCGCGTTAGCTGCTTAGCTAATTAGCTAGCTGGCTAGGTTTTATCTGATTTGAAAATATTACCTCGTTCTTTGTTTAAAATGAGCACTTAGTGATTTGTTTATGTGTCTGTCCTCGTGTTATATTTAAAAAGTGGTGGTTTCTGTAAGGAATAATTGTAGTAATCAAAAGAGATGCTAGTTTATGGGGAAATTTGATTACCTAGGCTAGGCCGGTTAGCTCATTTCACCTGAGAGCCAGTAATAATCCTGCATGTCCTCCGTCCTTGACTGATAATGTAGTGTGTTATTTATAAGTTTTTGTACCGATTTCCTAATAATGATAAGGAGTAAACACCAGTGAGTCAGGCTGTGATGGCAAAATAATCATTTTATTCCCCCTACACACCACAACCGCCTCCCCACCTTTACTGTCCTTATTCATGATGTCTATCCTGCTTTTATCTGAGTATAGATACATTTAATCCGGGAGGTAGAGGGGTGTGTTCAACAGGAAGTACTGAGTGAGGGAGAGAGGGAGTAAGTGTTGATGGTCTCTGATGAGGTGTGTTGTATAACAGGAAGTGGAGAGTGCGGTGATTTGTCCAGAGAGAGAAGAAGAAGCCAAACTGAAAGCCAGATATCCGAACCTGCCGGCCAAAGCAGGAGGCTCCGACCTGCTCCGGAAACGACTGCAGAAAGGGGTGAGGATCGCTCTCGCTCATTTGTTCACTACTTTTTAGTTTTTGTTGCTGTACGTCGTGCATACGCAGTATGGAGGGGAACGTTTGTATTTCTATCTGCGCAGAGAACGCAATCCTTTAAACTATAAATACATCACTCCAGTCCACTCAACCCGACCACCGATAACACCAGTGCACTGTACATTAGATTGTCAACACTAATCACACTCACTCACTATTTCATTAACTCTCTCTTTCCCTACCACTCTTTCCTTTCACCTCTCTTTACCTCACTCTCTCTCTCTTGTTTAATCTCTCTCTCTTTACCTCTCTCACTCACTCATACTCTCTCACTCTCTCTGGGGGCAGCTGTGGCTTAATGGTTAGTGGAGCGGCTTTGGGACTGTAAGGTCGCTGGTTTGATTCCCGAACCAGCAGGAAGATTGGTGGGGCAATGAGCTGCACCTTCCCTTCCTCCACCTTCATGGCTTTA
>JBCNYG010000004.1:12220742-12231232 GCA_039654305.1 Porochilus rendahli | reverse complement strand
GAGAGAGAGAGAGAGAGAGAGAGAGAGAGAGAGAGAGAGAGAGAATGAAATAGCGCAGTACAGGCAGGTCACGTACTCAACAGTTCACCCCACCAAACTTTAGAGATCTAGTTTCTCTCTCTCACACATGGAAGCACTCTCCTGTCATAAACACTGAACGCACAGCGCTGATGGGTCTGTTTCCACGTGAGGCCTCCTTTTCCTCATGTGGCATTAAGCACGTACACACCATTAAGCCATTTAAACATGGACAAACCCGTACAGTTGATTTTTCCTCCTCGTTACCATGTGGGCGCATTTCCATCCAGCTCAAGTCACGAGAACATTCACATCCCTAACTACAGAAAGCTCTGATTAGCATGATGTACATTACCCTATTAGCGTAGTACCAGTTAGCGTTCACGTTGCACCAGCCCACCCAACACGACATGCCTTTCTGTCTGATTACACACGTCTCCTTCGGGCGCAGATTTAACTCAGAAGTTGAACGTCTTCAAAATTATTATTAGCATAATTAGGGTTAGCGCTTCGACACAAACACGCTTTCAGGATCAGGGGGCGTTTTCCAAACCGGTTCCATTCAGCTAAAGTACAAACCCTACAGGTGAGGGATAAGAGAAGGAGAAGGGGGAGGGGCTTAGAGGGGTATCTATTAAACACCAGATATTTGGTAAAAGCTACACACAGACTCGCATCACTTGGTAGTTTTCAGTGTACGCAAAAAGAGGAGTGTTTGACAGAAAGCACAGCTGTGCAGTCAGACTCATAACTGTAGGTACACTTCAAATTTTAATACATTTAGATATAAATAGGTATAATAATACAATAACAATAATAAACCATTTTAGTTCAAAAAGCTTAATACCAGCTACATACCTAGACCTCATTAAAATATGCAAATGTATTCATTATCATAAGCAAACGATGCCATTCAATACTGAAAACCTCGTGTTGTTATATAATAAGGGGTCAGAAATGGTGTTACACGAGACTCAGCGTGGCTTAGAAGCGCTCCTATCCAGATTACCCCACCACACGATTTACGCACATTCCAGTTCGGCCAGTTTTTATTTCCCTGCAGGAACATTCCTGGGAAAGGAGCCAGTGTCGCACGAGCACACACGCGCTCTCTTTCTCTCTGAGACACACACACACACACACGTTATGCTGTTCCAAGCACAAGGTGTGTATTCTTGGTAAAACTCAACACGTGACCTCAAATTAAAGCAGCAAGATAAGGAAATGAGGGCGTGTCCTAAACCCCAGCTCTCTGAACTTGTTCTAAAATGCTAACGTTTCTATAGTAACTCTGAAGCTGTATGTTTTCAGATATCCTCAGGAGAAAGGAGTTTCCTCATACTTTGTACGAAGAGAAATGAAGACAGTCGAGAGGGTAAAGGAATCAGAACGAAGAAAAAAAATGTGGCGAAAAGCTGCGCCCAAACAGGAAGCGATAGTAGCAGCATGCAAATCGCCTTGCGACACACGCAAAGCTCGTTGGTGGGCAGTTCTGGTTGCCTAGGTAACCTTTATGCACGTTTTCTGCTTCCAAATGCTTCAGAGCGAAACCGTGAACAGCTATTTCTTTACAGGAAGTGTGGATCAGCCAGTAGTATCTGGCTATTTCACTAAAACAGCTTAGATTACCGTTGGCTGTTATCATGATGAATAAGAACCAGGAAGAGTTAAACGTTTATATATAAACACACGGGAATGAAACATGGATCCGAGCAGGAGGTTTCCGGTGATCGGCCCTGTAACAGCTCTTCGTGCAGTTGTAAAGCACACGGCGATAACGAGCTGCTCCACCATTCTCACGATGTGGGCGGAGTCATTAAAATCCATGCCCGTTGTTTATTTACAGAAGACGTTTTTGGGGAAGACAGGGTGTGGTGACATCGGTCAGTCAACAGCATCTTTTAGCGCTGATTGGTCATGGCCTGAATTGGACTGGTTATCCAGACAGCTTTAGAGGAATCAGGGAACGCAGTTAGGGGAAAATAATCCATCTCAGGGTGCGAAGGTTAACGCTTTGTCGAGTCAGGAGGTCTCACAGCACTCCAGAGTGGATTATTTTCCTCCAACAGCCCCACCGCTGCTGTGTTTTAGTAATAATTCAGGCTCCTCCTCTAAATATACACAAAGGGTTAAAATAAAAACCCTCTGAGTCAGTGCTGTGCTTCAGACAGTCACTAAAACTGTGTGTGTGTGTGTGTCAGTCATAGGAGAGAACAAGGGGGGGAAAAAAACAAAAAAAACACCCACACAATTCAGGAAGTGAGCCAAACAAGGTCACCTGAGTGACGCATCAGAAGGCTCCAGCTGCGTCACTACAAAAGAGCGGTGTGTGAGATTAGGGAGCGCTGCCATGTGTGTGTGATTTTCTGTGTGTTTTCTTGTTTACATAAACAACCCGTATGATCAGAACAACGGTTTAAGGCACGGCCCTACCACAGCATACAAGCACCCTGAGTGCAAACCGGGTCAGAACATTCACACCCGATTAAACCCAAGTGATATTTATTCTGAGTTACTCGACAGCTCGTTGTAGATCCTGGGGGGAGCAGCCTGTAGTGTAGAAGGGTACGCTGACATGACACTTCTGTCACATCAACACAAATAACATTTATTCTACAAAAACAAACAATTCTACCGGAGACACAAACACCACCATCATCGCCATCACCACAGTGTCATCACCATTATCAGTCATCACCACCACAATCACAGCGTCATCACCATTACCATCAGAGTCATCACCACCACCACCATCAGTCATCACCAACATCACAGAATCACCAACATCACAGCGTCATCACCACCACCACCATCAGTCATCACCATCACAGAATCACTAACATCACAGAATCATCATGTCATCACCACCACCATCAGAGTCATCACCACCATTACAGCATCATCACCACCATCAGTCATCACCACCACCATCACAGCGTCATCACCATGTCATCACTACAGTGTCATCACCATCACTCATTACCTCCATCACAGAATCACCATCACAGCATCAACACCATCACCATGTCATCACCATCACAAAATCACCACCATTACAGCATCACCATGTCATCACTACAATGTCATCACCATCAGTCATCACCACCACCATGACAGCACCACCATGACAGCGTCATCACCATTATGAGTCATCACCACCACCATCACCATTATCAGTCATCACCACCACCATCAGAGCGTCATCACCATGTCATTACCACCATCACAGCGTCATCATCACCACATCAACATCACAGCGTCATCACCACCATAACAGAATCACCACCATCACAGCGTCATCACCATGTCATCACTACAGTGTCATCACCACCACCATCACAGAATCACCATCACAGCATCAACACCATCACCACATCACCACCACCACCATGACAGCGTCATCACAATGTCATCACCACCATGACAGCGTCATTATCACCATTATCAATCACCACCACCACCATCACAGCATCATCACCACATCACCACCAGAGTCATCACCACCACCATCACAGCGTCATCACCATGTCATCACCACCACGACAGCGGCATCACCCTCACCAGTCATCACCATTATCAATCACCACCACCATCACAGCGTCATCACCAACATCACAGCTTCATCACAATAGCATCTTTTTCATCACCATCACTACAAAATCAACATTACAGCGTCATCTCCACCGTTATCACCACCATCTTCATAGTGTCATCACCATCACAGTGTCATCATCGCCATCACATCACCACCTTCATCACCTTCACAGCGTCATCGCCATCACCACAACGTCAACACCATCACCACCTTCATCACCACAACCACAACACCATGTTGAAGTTGTATTACTTTTTAAATAATCCGAGGGAATTGACAGAAATCTCTCTTCCTCTGTACGTCTGGGTCTCCTGAACTCTGTGCGCCCTCTTTTCACCCCCCTTCCATCCGGTTTCTCTTCCTGTCTGCTCTTCCATCCGTCTGTACTCATCACCCCTCAGTGCATCTGTCTCACTCCGTTCCCCTCTTCTCCTTTCTCTTTCTCAGTGCCCCCCCTCCCCCACCCCACCCCCAAACTAGTAGTTGTGAGTAAACACTGCAGCTCTCACACACGCGTTAACAGGAAGGTTCCGACGCTGTAGAAGGGGTTTTATTTATTCGAAATGGTTTCCCCCTGTGTGTGATTTTTTTCTGGAACCTTCTGTTCAGATGCATAAAATTACAGATGGAAAAAAAAAAATCACGCAAGAGAGCACTATTCATAGACAAACTACATAAATAGCACATTTCTCCCCCTACACACACACACACACACACACACACACTCCCAGCTCAGGAGCGCGTGAAAGAGAGAGAGAGGCACAGAGAGTCGGGGAAGCGTGAGTGAATCACATGCGAGTGTGTGTGAGAGACATGAAAGAGATGTGATGACTAATCAAATCCACGTGTTAGTGGAAACAGTCATCAGTGAAAAACAGGAATAAAAAGAAAAAAACCCAAAGCGCAGCCGTTCTGCACCCCGCAGCGGGATTAGTCACCACACGCGGAATCCAAACAGGACGCTGAACAAACTACACACGCTCAGACACACACCCCTTCCCGACGTCCCTTCTTTCCAGCACACAGAACCTGACAGGAAGATATAATACTGATCACTTCCTGTTTCACACCTCAACGTCTGCTCCACACACAGGGGACCGAAAACGTGACCGATGTGACAGATGTGCAGGAAAGCGTCTCTCACACACACACACACACACGAAGAGAGAGCAGGGCTGTACCTTGTGCGAGTAGTGCGGGTCCATGATGCGCGCCAGGCCGAAGTCTCCGATCTTCAGCACCAGGTCCTCGGTGTTGACGAACAGGTTGGCAGGTTTGAGGTCTCGGTGCAGGACGTTGGCCGAGTGGATGTATTTGAGTCCGCGCAGCAGCTGGTAGACGAACAGACGGGCGTGTTCCTCGGACAGCGGGCCCTGATCCAGCACGGCGCACAGGTCCGTCTCCATGTACTCCTGCACGATGTACACCGAGTTCACCTCGGTCAGCGAGCCGGCGTCCTCGCTCAGGCGCCGCCCGCTCGGCCCCAGCGTCTCGAACACGCGCACTATGTTGTCGTGGTCGAGCCGACGGATGATTTTGATCTCTCGCAGCGCGTGCTTGACGCTCTGCGCGTCTGTAAGGACGATCTTTTTCACGGCCACGCGCTTGTCACAGTCCCGGTCCACCGCCGAGAACACCAGGCCGTTCCCGCCGTAGCCCAGCGGCTTCAGGTCGGTGTACCGCGGACCCAGGTCGAAACCGTGGATGTTCATCAGGCTCTCGAATTTCTCTGCCATCTTACCGAGTAGCACCAAGAACGGATCGAAAGGACATGTGTCTTCGAAATTTACTGTTTTTTTTTTTTTTTTTTTAATAATCGCACGCCGTCTGAGCTGCAAGATTTTATTTTTTACCTTCCCAAATAAGTAGAAAGGAATTCTGAGTCCTCGCGACAGCACCGCAGCTCGGAACGGGGTGATCACAGACTTTTACTTTGTGAGGTGGAATGGACGTGTGGTCAGTAATGAAATGCAGGTGTGAAAGCGAGAACCAGCAGCAGCAGCATCCTCACAGCGCCGACGCCTTCAGTGTTCGACCGGCCCTGAGCGGCAGCAGCATAACCATCCCAACGGGATAAACGGAGCGACGTCTGCCCCGAGATGTGTGGGTCAGTGTGTGTGTGTGTACGTGCGTAGGTGGGGGAGGGAGGTCAGGAACGGCAGCAGCGAGGTCGGCCGAGCTCAGCACAAACGCTCTCCCTCAGTGATCAGGTGGCTCGAGCTCACCGCAGTCGCAATCAAAGCTATCCTCCATTTTACAGCTGGGTTTCCTGTCAACACACACACAATCACTCACTGCAGCAATTCATAAAAATACACTTCATATATAAAACGGCAACAAACAACAACAAAAACATCCGACAAACAGGAGATCTGTTATCCTGTCACCAGCCAATCACAGCGGTCTGAGAACCCATCGACCAATCACAGCGCAGTAGACAGTGTTTGCGTAAAGCAGACGTTGGCAGTTTGGAGAATAACTGAATCCTGTCATACTTTAAGTGGGCAATAAAAAAAAGTTTATCGAGAAGAGTACAAAGAAAACACCTTCATCCAATGAGAGAAGATTTCAAAATAAGCCACGCCCACTCCTAAGTTAGTGAATGATGCATTTTCTGAGACGTGATTGGACACAGCCTCCCGCACCGAGAAACACGTATACAGTTTCAGTCGTGAATAAACATCAGGGTGAAACAGGTGTGTGTGTTTCTGTATGAATTTGAGTGATGTGTACATCTGGAACTGATGTTTAATAGTAAGTGTGTGTGTGTGACTGATTTTGTGGAAATGCAAGTTGTATTTTTGACGATTCATTTGATATTCTAACTACGCCTCTCACTCAATCCAAATGTAAATAAAGTTCAAAGCTGAATTTAAGGTAAAAGTCCGGTTTGGTCTTAAGAGAAAATCTCAGTGTGTCCAATTATTTGGCAACTAAATAAAAATATATATTTTCCACCGCACTTGTTTATTTTTGTTAAAATGAAAATAGAGAACAAACAACTGAAAATTTTTCTCTTTTTTCAGGAACTGTCACAAGACTCCATTAACTGGAGTCCACCACAGCCTCCCAGACGCTGTTCAGAGAGGCGTCCTGTTTCCCTTCAGGGTAAATATCCCGTTTAAGAACAGCCCACAGGGGGCCACGTCATTTTCCTGTCGTCTTTAAGGCCTTTACTGGCAGCCATGCAGCTATCTTTGATGATACCAGCCCATACCAGAACCCCCCCTCCACCTCGGCGTCTGAATTGAAGTGGAGCTTTGTGCCCAACACCGATCCAGCCACGGGTCGATCCATCTGGTCTGTAAAGAGTCACTCTGAACTTTAAGCCTTCCTTACCATGGTCATGTCTCTAAGCACTGCACACCTCGTACTTCTGGGTCCTCCAGGTAGGTTACCTGGATATAGGGTGTTAACCTTCTTAGGCCACGCCCTTCCTCATCACACAAATAGACATTACCTGATCTGCTCAAATCCAATAAGCAGCCAAGTTTATACAGCTTGGAGTCGGGAAATATGCGAAATAAATATATGGTGAAAATACTCACTTGCCTAATAATTGTGCACACAGTGCATGAACAGGGTGGGTCTATAAACATGGCTTAGAGAAAGCGCTGATGTGTTCCTATGAAAGTGCGGTAATGAGACACTCGCAGTCACAGGGCGTGGGGTGGCGTTTCTCGCTCACTGCGTGTGTGTTATTGTTAGAGTGGAATTAAACTGTAGTCTGACGTCAGACTGATACTGAACTCTGCACTACACACCATCAGACTGGAGCAGCTTACACAACCGACTTCCAGGAATGGAACCATTTAAACAAACCTAAAGCACATTAAACATTACACACACGCATGCACACAGAAAACAAAGGAAAAATTAAGGATATGTTAAAAATTCTACCAAAAACAAAAAAAACCCAAACATACTATTTTAAAAAAGTAGCAAAAATAGGAAAATCCAGGAGAGAAAAGAATAAGAAGGACTAAGAATTAAAGAAAAAAACTGTAAGAAAAGAATGGGGTGGGTGGGGGTCTGAAATAAGAAAAACAAAGCATTGAAGGGAAAAAATCTGCCAACTAAATAAAAACAGTAACACAGAGGGGAGGAAAAAGTTAAAGAGGAAACTTAAGGAGACATAAATAAGGGAAGAAAAAGAAAGACAAAAAAGGAAATATTAAGAAGAAAACAGATGGAAAGAAAGAGAAAAAGAAACAAGGAAAGAAAAAGAAAACACGGATGGAACAACAGACAAAAAGAAAATAAGCCTAATGAGTATAAAAGTAACGAGTGCCGAGGTACCGTCCCTACTCCCCCAGACACCGGGCCCCGGGGCCGAGACCCAGTGGGGCAATAGATCTGATCTCAGGATCAGACTGTCCACCGCTTCGGATGTTTCGGGTTCATGGCGTCACTTCCGAGCACGTGCACAACCTGACAGCTCGTTACATATGAGCAAAAATAATTCAGGGCTTATTTAGAAACGGGAAAACAAACTATGCCTATTTATAGGCACGAATGAATTTCAGTTCAAACCTATCATTTACTTCTGTACTTTTGAACACGACACCTTGAACACCGACAGATGATTATTTATTATCTACTACACAACCCACAAAAAAACCAAAACCGTCTGTTATTCCAAACCCGTATTAATTGTGCAGGCTATACATCCCACCCGTATACAGACACCCCGCTCATTCTGATTCGGTCCATTATGGGGGCGGGAAGCAAAATGCACTGCAAGCCAATCAGAGCGCATGAGGTGAGACAAACTGCCTAATCACAACGCAGAAGGCGGGACTTGTACTAAAACGGATAGGATAGGTAGTTATTCTTGGAAACATACATTATACTGAAATACTAGAAATGCCCAGAACGTTTTTATATGAGTCCACAACCACTAAACATTGAGTATTTATTAAATAAATTGTCTATAGGTTGAAAAGGTAATTTTAAAAAAGACAAACGCCTTATATTTGCCGCGGAAAAGCGCCTCGCGTGCTGAAACAAAGAGGACTGCTGTTAACGGACGGATGCTAACTCAGCTAACTCAGCTAGCCGGACGTTCACGGTTCTGAGTAAAAATACACACATAAAAAGAGCACCACACCGATTTAAACACAAATTAAAAACACATAATGACCCAGAACATCGTTTATATAATAACTTACTGTTCTTCCTCGTGTCATTTGGGGGATTTTCCTTCCTAACCGAACGCGCTCGGTTTCTCTCTTCCTTCCCCCCTCACTCTCTGAGCGCCATTCACATTACTGCAGCAATGAAGGAGGGTAGGCGGGGCTACAACGTCACTCAACAACTCGCAAGGGCGGGGCTATATACGTGGGCGGAGCTAATATCTACCAGACGTGAACACCCTCCTCAGTCATTGAAGTCCTGAAGTGATTATTTATTAGTAGGGAGCCAATTAATACTGTCCTCCATGTCACCACTCCTCTTCATCACTCCCTCACAATCTCACCGTTTCCTGTCCTCTATGTTTTCTTTTGCTTTTTTTCTGTTGTCATTTTTTTCTCCACATTTTAACCCCTCAGCGGGATATGGCTGGAGGGGTATTGTCGTTGGCTTGGTAGGGGATGGGTGGCGTGACAATAACCCGGGCCCTTGCTCGGCTCATGTGTATGATAGCTTTCTGAGACTGTGCATAGGCACGCCCTATGACCTAAAAATGTTCGTGGGGTAGCTAATTTGCATATGTGACCTTTGACCTTGGCACATGACCTTGGGAGATGGTGGCGGGGTGATAATAACTTTGTCCGGTTCCTTGCTTTGGTAATGTTGCATTGGCACTCCCTATAACCTAAACCTGTGTGTCGGATAGCTGATTTGCATATGTGATATTTTGACCTTGGTACAGTGACCTTGAACGTATAGTTTGTCCGGGGCCTTGCTCGGCTCATAAGTATGATAGCTTCCTGAGACTGTGCATAGGCACTCTCTATGACCTAAACCTGTGTGTAGGGTGGCTAATAACATGTTGATTATCCGAAACTGTTCGTATGGGGGTGGCTTTTGTCCACCGTGTGCTTGAGGCATCCTGGCTGAGGGGTTACAATGTTTTGTAGAATGCCTATTTTCTCTCTCTCTCTCTCTCTCTTACCCTCTCATCGCATTTTATCCATGTCTTTTATTTTCCCATTTTCTCTTTCCTTTTCTTCTCCTCTTCACTAATCTGCTTGCTTGGACCCCAGGAATTATGGTTTGCAGCTATAATTTTATATAAATATTTTATAATTTTTTTTATTTATACTTAATATTTATAACTATAATTATATTATACATGTATATGAGTGTGTGTACAAAGTTACAATAACAAAATAAACCCAAATTAAAACAAAAAGAGAAAAAATAAACAATAAGGTCAAATGAAATATATTCCAATAGTATGCCTTTACCATTTAATTGAAATATAAATACTTTAATATACATTAATCATTTATTTATTAAAATGGATTTTTACTGTTATACCTATTAAAATAGTTGAATAAAATATTTATAAAGCAGTCGAGTACTGTGTGTGTGTGTGTGTGTGTGTGTGTGTGTGTGTGTGTGTGTGTAAAATATTTAATTATAATGTTGAATGAGTTTTATTATTAAAAATTACCAAATTAATACATTCATTAAAGAATATAATTGTTATTTACAAGAAAAAAATATTTTCGATATGTGTGGTTTTGTTCATAAATTAGAAAAAAATGTAAACAAATGTATTTATAGATTTACGTACTTATTTATTACACTAAGAAATATTAATTGAAAAAAAAATACCAAAATCAATGAATAATCTTACTTTCAATAATAATAATAATAATAAGAATAATAATAATAATGATAATGATAATGATAATGATAATGATAA
>JBCNYG010000004.1:12204754-12215130 GCA_039654305.1 Porochilus rendahli | reverse complement strand
AGTCGGCTGAGATGGGCGCCAGCCTCCCCGTGACCCTAATTAGGAATAAGCGGTTCGGAAAATGAATGAATGAATGATTTCAACATACATATGGACACCATTAATCACCTTCTCATCAGAGACTTCTCCTTCCATTTAGAAAGCTATTCTTTGTTCCCACACACAGGAGAGGACATATATTGGACTTAATTTGTTGTTCTGGCATTATCCCAGGTCTGTCTCCTTCTCCATCTCAGCCCCCTGGTTCACTCCCGACCTTCACCTCATGAAAGCCAAAGGTCGGCAACTTGAGAGGTTCTACAGAAGAACTGGACAAAAATCGTATCCTGCACTGTAAGGTCTGCATTGATCGAACCAATTCCTGCTACTTCTCTGGCTTAAATTCAAGAAGTTCAATTTCAAGTTCAAGAAGCGGTTGAGGTAGAGCAAATAGAATATAGGCATAGATATAAATTTAAACATAGCAGCGTAATGAAATAATAAGAGGGTTGAGGTAGTGCAAATGCAAATAGTGAAAGTGTATGTCCACACAGGTGAGAGAGTGTATGAGTGTGAGAGGGACAGAGAGTTCTGTACAGTTCAGTTCTTCTAGTCTTGTACAGTTCTAAGTGTATGCCTGTGTGTGTGTGAGAGAGAGAGGATGAGTGAAAGAGAGAGATTTAATTTGTTCAAATGAAGGCAATACTAAATCATTGTTCTCATTACCCACAATTTCATCCAGCCCCTGGACTCTCTACCATCACACCTTAACTCAACTGCCTTCTGTAATACCCTTATGTTATTCTTTGTTAATAAAATTCACGAGATCCACCAGCAGCTCGGTCCTACCTCTTCACTTAGTTTGTCATCTGAACTTTACGACTCACTTATTTTTCACCTTTCTCCCCACTCTCCCACAAATTTTTCTCCTCATTAGAAAGTCCAAGTCATCCATCTATCAGCTTGACCCCCTCCTTACAGTTTCTGCCATCATCCACTCTTCTGTCACCACTGGAACTGTTCCTACATCCTTCAAACCCGCTGTAATTACTCCAATATTGAAAAACCCAGTGCTGATCACACCAACCTCAGTAACTTTCGTCCGATTTCAAAATGACCTTTCATCTCCAAAATCCTTGAAAAAATAGTTGTTACCCAGATCCAGTCTCATTTATCTCACAATGACCTATATGAACAGTCCCAGTGCGGTTTCCACCATAGTACAGAAACTGCCCTTACAAAGATCACCAATGACCTCCTAATGGCAGCTCACACTGGCCTACTTACCATCCTCATGCTCATTGATCTGAGTGCAGCCTTTGATACCATATGTCACACCACCTTCCTTAATAGGCTGTGCTCCATTGGTATCACCGTACTCCATTGGACTGGTTCAAATCTTACCTCTTAGGACGCACTCAGGTCATCAAACCTAAATCTTTCACATCCAGTCCTTCCTTTGTCACTACATGTATGCCCCAGGGCTCTGTACTGAGTCCCCTTCTCTTCATTAATTACCTCCTTCCCCTTGGCAATATTTTCTGCAAATACAAAATCCATTTCCACTGCTACACGGATGACACCCAGCTCTACCTTACTAGTAAGACTACCTCCACTCTCCCACCCACCTCTCTTTTGGACTGCATCACAGAAATTAAAAACTGGTTCTCAGCTTTTTAAAATTAAATCAGAGCTTTCAGCTGCGCTGCTCTCCGGCTCTGGAGCTCATTACCACACAACTTCAGGAACACCACATCATTCCCCCACTTTAAATCCGCACTTAAAACTTACCTATTTCAACTGGCTTGTTCCACTTGATTTAAAAAAGCCTGACAAATTTTATTCTGGATTTTATTTTATTTTATATATATGTATATATATAGAGATAGATAGATAGATCGAGAGATAGTGTGTGTGTGTGTGTGTGATCAGGATCCCCAGCATCCAAGGCTGTGTACCTCAGCAAAAACACAATGTCTACGTTTTGTGTATAAAGTTGTGACTGAAACTTGTTTACCTTTTGATGTCCTCCATGTTGGTGTTGTAGTCTAGAAGGTACTGCCACTCTGTGGCCACCTCAGTAAGTACCAGACGGTATTTCACTTCCCTCTAAAACAAGTCCCAATCTGAAGAACACTGAAAGTGTTTCATTGTTGAAAAAGTGCTGATCGGCGTAAGCTATATGTTTCTATTTTAAGAAAAGGCTTATGAGCATTGACAACCTGTTGATTGTGGGGCTTGAATCCCCAACATTGGGATCGGTAAGCCAGCACCCTACCTCCGGACCACCACTGCAGATGAAAGCCTACTGGTCTCTGGAGTCCTAAAATTATTTCATCGTTGGATAAGTGCAACAAATAACATTGAAATCTTACTTAAATGAAAGTGTTCTCATGGGTTGGGTAACTTTTATGTATAATTTTAACACGAACATGCAGATAGTGATGCTGCTGCGTATGATCTGTGTGTGCAAGTCCAATTAAATGAAGCTAAGATTTATATACGAGTACAATAATTCTAAACTGTGGACTTCTTTGTTTGCAGTTAAATCAAATGCTAAACAAGCTAACAGCACACATGACTTGCTTGTGATAAAATTATTTATAATGATTGTCCTATTTTAAAATAAACAGCTTATTTATTGGTAAATAAAATGGCTACACGTTGTGCTGTGGTAAAATAAGCATGCTAACAGCTATGACCTGACTCAGTATAACCTACACTCACTGCAGCTAAATCATCCAAAAAAAGCTCACAACACACACTTTTCCTCAGTCTGGGATTTGCTTGCGATATAATTATTTATGAGTGCCTTTTTTTATGAATATAAACAAAATATGTACACTAACCAGTTATAAAATGGTCAAAAAATGGTATTCCTTGTTTATAACCAAATCCTTGGCTTCCTTTCTGTGACCGGTAGCCCCTGCATTCTAGCCATTTCTTCAGATGACAAACAGAATGATGACTGATACGTGTAAAATTCTTTACACAAGATTCTCTCTATTATCTCAATGCAGGAGGACAAACAGAAGGTGACGTATAATTGATCAGGGCTATTAAGCTGTTTTGTTTATTTACCGCCTGCTTGTAGTGGGGAATATAGTACGTAATTTATTATCTTAATTCCCTAAAGAGTTTATATATTATAATATGTATTTTAAAATAAGTTCAAGTTTTCAAAGTTGTTCTGTGTTGTGACATAGCTACTTATAACATGGTGTCTCACACTATGACATATTTGTCCCATGCAACCCATACTTGTGTAGTTTTAGCATTATTGTCACAAAATCATAATTAACTTTAATTTAATTTCTTCAAGTAATTAACAAATTATGTATTTAAAGTTAAGGAAAATTAAAATGCCTCAAAACTAGCTGTGTGGCACTTCAGTCTTTCATATAAATTACAAATTAGCCCATACATGCACCTTTTGCTGACAATCTTGATGGTTATTTTCATTTCAGTGTCTTTTACCCCTTCTAAGATGAGCTTGGGCCCAAACAATTCCATGACATTTATTAATAGAATTTATGTAGCGCTTTCCCCTTTAATAATAGGTTGCAGGTTGCATTTTCAGATGCAGCAGCAGACTGCATTTATTGGCAACAGTTTCACAATGTATGCCTGAGCCCAGTGGCTATATTTGTCATAGTAGCATGGTGCTTTCTTAGAGAGCATGAAGGTCACACACATTCGGCAGTGTTTTATTTATTCATTTATTTTTTACTTTGCTTTGACCTTTCTTTGACTATTTTTACAATTTTATATACTTTATATGGGGCAGCACAGTGGTGTAATGGTAAGCATGTCCACCTCATAGTAAAAAGTCCCGGGTTCAAGTCCCGAGCTGTGCTTGCGTGGGTCTCATCCGGGTAGTCCAGTGTCCTCCAGCAGTCCAAAGATTTAGAAAAAAAGGTTGAGTTTGTACCCAATTACGATACCTCACCAACTACAATTTTTTTTTATTACTTTGGACTGTCACTTGAATATTCTGTAAACTTTTCAGTCTTATTTTAAGTCTGTCCATGGTTTTCCTGAGTGTATCGCAGGCATCAAATTCTAACTATCGCTTTCCATTTCAATTCATTTTCTGAACTGCTTTATGCTTTATTACAGGGTATACCGCGACCAGCTCTTCAGATCATCAGTGGGCCAACACACACCTAGGGGCCACCGAGAATATTCAATTAGCCAAATGTTAATGTCTTTGGACTGTTGGAGGAAAACAGGATCACAGCAGGATATCAGAATCAGAATTAGAATCAGAATACTTTATTAATTTATTGTGGAACCCACAAAAGCAAAGCGGAGAACAACTGCAAACAGAAACACCCTCACCTTACTAGCTGTTTATATTTAGTAAAAACAATTAGATTTGTACGTAAAAATATAAAAAAATCTTTTCTTTGTACTAAAAAAGTTATTATCTATAATATATTAGCAGTTCTTTTGAAAGATAATATAATGATCACATCATTGTTTTGACTAATGGCTAAGCTAGTATAAAAAAATGTTGCTCAAAGCTTTGAGCTAAAAAAAAAAAAAAGAATAGTAAATAAGCTACAATTAATACTCTGATGAGGTAATGAAACATTCCAATAAAAGCTGAGAATAAAGCTAGATATTCTAAATGCTTAATGTAATAAATATATCTAGTATTGAACCAAATCATTGTGCTAACTAGTTCTGGAGTTGAGTGACATAAGGGTCAGGTAGTTAACAAACCATTAATAAACTCTAACTTTGCCCGTTTCCATCGCAGGGGCGCAGAAAATGAAATATTACAATTTCAAACATATACAGTAGGCTTTCTAAGCATGCAAACTATGTTTGAATGGCAATTTTTCCCCTTTACCATTATGTATGATAAATGTTTCAAAGGGATCTTTGTTACACCTGGATACCAAATTGTTACATATTGCAGGTTTACATATTGCAAGTCTTTTAAACCAGTGTTTTTCAACCTTTTTTGAGCCACTGCACATTTTCTACATTGAACAAATCTTGCGGCACGCCACAAACCAAAAATGTTACAAAACGACACTCTGTAGCTAAATACAGTTTGTGTAATCACAATATAGATTAAACTCCCTCATTGTGAAACCTGGGCCTGTTTAGAGGAACACACATTAAGCTCTTCCACAGCGAGCGTCTCGTTTTCAGTGGCTCTGGAGGAAGGAAGTATTAACGTCTCTGCCACAGTGTGGGACTTTTTTGATTTAGCTTTAAGTTCAGCAGCTATGTAGCTTTGAGGGCTCTCTCATTTACCTTTGTGTTTTTTCTCTTTGTGTTTTTGCTTTCACACAGGCGAACAAAATAGTTCATCGGCTTGTTTTGTACTCAAGGGTGCTTCGTTTGGAGATGGCATTTAAGCTTGCTCAGCACCGCGGCACTGACTTCTCGCCACACACCAAGCACAATGGCGTTCATCCCCGGTGAAATGGAATCACATCCCCGGTGAAAGTATATAAAGCTTTCACTCTATTGCCGCAAGCTCACCGTCTTTGCTTTCTTTTGACCACCAACTCATATTAGGGACCCCATCTGGAACAGAATTTTGTCCAGGGCCCAGTTCGGAGCTTGCATTTTTTCCTAAAGGGGCATGGGGAAAAAAAATACATGAAAGGTTTGTAGTGCGCACGAGAAACCTCAGGAAACCGGTGCGCAAACTGATAGTTTCTCGTACACGCGTGATAGTTTCTCGTGTGCACGTTGTTAAAGATTTTGTAATAACCACACACCTATATGTGTATATTTATTATCACTAATATGACAGTTTATTTCTGCCTTGAATTATAACCAACATAAAAATATCCAATGCACTTTTTTTCATTACATGGTATATCTATAAAAGTTCATGTTCAGTAAAAATGCTTATCTGCTTGTGCATAAGATAATTACATCAAATAATTAATTGGAGCAAAGGGGGGATGAAAATTCATATGTAACCTGAATCAGTACAGAGACCCCAAATGACATTTAAATACTTATTGATTTCAGACTATCTACATGTTTTTTTGTTGTTGTTCCATTTTGCTACAGGAAAGTGGAAAATACTGTTATAAAGGTAAATATCATGATATCTGCAATTCTTCTATAGTTTAAAAATCAGTATGTGCTTTGCTAACTTCTATAAATAAACATTAACTAATACATGAGCAATAACATAATATTTAATCTTAGACATGATGTTCATGAATACAAGATGGGCTGTACAACCATTTCACAGCAGGGGAGCATCTTCTCAGTTTGGCACTTTGGGCTCAATTTTGAGCGAGGCTTCATACATGCTCTCTTCATCCAACACATTGGTCCTGTCTAGCAAATACTGGGCTGCCTAGAAAACAATGGGGAAAAACATGTCCAGTTTAAATGGTAACATTACTACATTCATTCTTGAAAAGGCGAATTCATATGATGCGTTTAAGTATCAAAGTTTAAATACATACAATAACAAGCAAACCTAACCAAGCACCATTTTTATTCAGTTTGCCTTATCTCCGTTTATAGCTTACATAAGCCATAAGGTTACATACATTTAATCTCAGAAAAAAAAACCAAATTACCGAAGTGTTGGCCAAACTTCCTTACTTTGTAGAATCATCCCTTGTATTCATTATTAGGTTTTTATGAATAGGTTTCTTTTATCGTTGCTCTCCTACACATTGCAATGTCATCCAACTCATCCATGCCACAAGGTTCAGCTTCCTTCAGCTTATTAAGAAATCTCCTACACATTTCAAGACTTGGTATTGTTGTAGGGATATTGGAAAGTATAATTTATCTTCATATTTAGCTTAGGAACCCTGGTCAGCAAGTTATGTGCCAAAATAACGTATTATTATCTTTTCTATCTTGACTAGAACTTCTGCTCAACCCTAAAGAAAGCAGCATCTACATGGCTTCACAAAAGGCTTTGTGAAACTAAACATGTTTTTTTTCCTTATAAGAGATTATTTTGTTCATAAATAGTTTGGCGTGGCAGAAGGTATCCAGACACACTCGAATGCTTTTATTTCTGTGAAAAATGGATTATGTCCTGCTACTGTACCCTACATCTCAGACCCATTTTAAAGACAGGAGATTGTTGACACTTGAAAGGAGTAAGCTGAGAGGTTTTGTCCTTATTATGCGATCAATTTTAGAGCATTACGTTGATCATATTAATACCCCTTTCACACGTACATGTTTTAGCCACCACCGTCATCATTTTCTTGAGAAACACAGTGGTCCCGATGATGAACGGTGGTGATGGTGGTGCAAATTGATCTCCAAAACTCATAGTTGGGTCACTATAATCCATAATCATCAGTGCTTTTTTCCTTTCAAATTTGTTTCAAGTGCTGCTGATCATTTGAAACAAATCAAGTTGTTTCAAGCTAAATATAGGTAAAGCGATTAAAGCTATACAACATACTCTAGATGACCAGTCTTGTACATGTGCATGTGAAGAGTTTGAGTGGAAAAAACAGATAAGTCCTAGCTTTATTTTTAAGCTGCTGAAAAAAGTTTTTGAAAGGTCTTGAAAAAAGTTTTTTTTTAAAGAAACTGGAAAAAGTTTTTTCCCCCATTTTTTTTGCAAAGCTACCTAAAATAGTTTTTCTTATAATTAAACCCTTCCTGTACATTTAACATGTATTAAACTCTGAAACTCTGAACAACTGTCTAAAGAACTGCAGCCTTGCAGTTCCAAAATTCTTTTGAAAATGGAGTATTTCAGTTATGGGGAGGGGCTCAAGTGCTCGGTGGTCAGGCGTCTGCCCATGGAGCTTTGTTTGGGCCCAGCTCGAAGAGGAGACATAGGTCCACCCTCTCATGAACCAGTGGGAAAGGCTATAGGGGAGATATACCACCCTCTCATGAACCAGTGGGAGAAGCTATAGGGGTTGGACGCAGTGTGAGCCACGTGGCAGTGGGCATGGGTTCTGCGACCAATCCTCGGCTAATGACATGGAATGTCACCTCTCTGGTGGGGAAGGAGCCTGAGCTGTTGTGCGAAGTTGAGAGATACAGACTAGATATAGTCGGGCTCACCTTGACACCAGAGATGGCACCGAGATGGCACCGAGATGGGCTGGACCTTGTTACATTCTGGAGACGCTCATGCGTAGAGGCGGCGATCCCCATCTCGGTGCCCACATGTTGGGGTTGTCCCCGGTTTACAAAAGTGTAGCCTCCCTCCGCTTCCAGGTGGGGGACGGGTCCTGACTGTTGTTTGTGCTTATGTACCAAATGACAGTTCAGAATACCCACCCCTTATGGACTCCCTCATCATCCTCGGAGACTTCAACACCCATGTGGGCAATGACAGTGTGACCTGGAAAGGCATGATTGGCAGGCACAGCCTCTCTGCTCTGAAACCAAATGGTGTTTCAATGTTGGACTTCTGTGCTCATCACAGTTTGTTCATCACAAGCTCCATGTTTCAACATAAGGGTATCCATAAGTCCACTTGGCACCAGGACACCCTGGGCTGCAGTTCAATTGACTTTATAGTAATAGTTATTGAGCTATGTAAGTGACTGTAATCGACCATCACAATCACAATCACACCGAATCGCCTTTTGTGTCATTTTTACCTTGTCTGATGCATTTTCAGAGGTTTTGAATGTGGTTAAAAAAATAAATAAAATAAAAATGTTTTTTTTTTCAATTTCCCAGTGCGGGCACTGATGAGAAACCGTTTTTTTTTTAATTTATTAAAGGCCTAACCTCGAATTAACCCTCAGTAAGTTAAACTCAATTTATAACATACCCGCAAAACTGCAAAGATGAATTTTCACTGCTGGTGATATAAACTCTTTTACTAAAGTGATTTAGGACTACAATTCCCATTAGAGTTTTAAGATAACCAACCAGACGTCATGTTAAATTACAGTGAAGTTTCTGCTACATGGTTAGTATTTCTATCTGGTTTTACCCAAATGGGGATGGGTTTTCCCTTTCATGTCTGGTTTCTTTCAAGGTTTCTTCCTTGTGCTGACTTACGGGGTTTTCCTGTCACCGTAGCTGCAGGCCTGTTCATTAGAGATGTATATAGATTATAGAGAAATATTTAAAATCATAAGTTCTTTACCAAATTTGTTTTATTATGTAAAGTGTACAAATACAATGGAATTAAATTAAAAATGTAATGCTGCGATGGCCTGGCGAGCTGTCCAGGGTGCACTCTGCCCTCGCCCAGAGTTGGCTGAGATGGGCGCCAGCCTCACCGTGACCCTAATTAGGAATAATGTGTATGAACTCTTTTCTGTTCTGGCACCTAAACGATGGGATTAACTTTCAACAGATGTCCAGACAGTTGCATCACTGGGAGTTTTCAATTGATGAATGAACATCTTTTTCAGATTAGCACGTTTGTTATCTATTCTTATGTTTATTTAAAAAAAAAACAACAACGCTATGACTGATGTATACTGAGCCTGACTCCTAGTGAACCGATATCCGAATGTGTTCACTGATAGTGATTTTCAAACACTGGATATGGGCACTGTGAGAAAGGGCATCTGCCAAATGCTGTACATGTAAATGTTCTGATATCTGGCAACAGTCTGGAACTGGAACAGCAACGATTATTGTGTAGTGTGTATCTATCTGAAAAAGAAAGTTTTGAAGACTGAGGAACAGGTCACGTGCAGGTGGAGTAAAGTCACTAGCTTGGTGATAGAGGAAAGAGACACAGACGTTTTCCAAACTTTGATATTTTTCTGCGTTTTATCTTTGTGTTTGGACATCCAGCCTACAAGCTCCATGTTATTTCTATTTTGTATTGGCTATGTAGGTTAATGAAGTGATAGTAGGTTTATGAAACTGCTGAGATGTAATACATTTATGCGGCTGATTCTGAACTAGGTACTACAGGCTTAGTCTTAATATTCACCATGTCAAATCCTATCACATTAATCAAGCCTCAGGGTGTCATTTTGTCAGTGTCAGCCTGTCAACCAGTGTTATCTGTTATTCTCCATTTCAAAGTCATATTAAAAAGGGAGTTGTGAAAGACCGGAGCATATATCGGCTGACGCCGGACTAAGGAAGGGCACACCCTGAAAAGCTTGCCAGACCATCACAGGGCAAGACACACACAACCATTCACATTCACACCTAAGTGCAATTTGGAGGAGCCTATTAGCCTGATATGAATGCCTTTGGAATGTAGGAGTAAACCAGAGTACCTGAAGAAAACCCATGCATACACAGGGAGAATATACAAATTCCACAGAGATATGCTCGAAACTTGAACCCAGGACCTTCTTGCTATGAGATGGACGTGCTAACCACTACACCATCATGCTGCCCTGGAATAGTCATGTCATGTATATTCATTCATTCATTCATTTTCCGAACCGCTTATTCCTAATTAGGGTCGCGGGGAGGCTGGCGCCCGTCTCAGC
>JBCNYG010000004.1:12174679-12193309 GCA_039654305.1 Porochilus rendahli | reverse complement strand
CTGCACTCAACACACTGAACAAGCTGGATGGTAGCCATGATGCTAAAAACAAACCTTAGCTGGAGACTTGAGGATAGCAGCAGGATATTAGCAGGATGCTGTTGATTTCCTCTGTGTGCTGCTTTGAAGTGGAGAAGAATTGGTGTTCGAAGAAAGAATAAATAAAAAAAAACTTCAAGAGGGAAAAAAGGAGAAGTTAAATAATGGAATTAAAATCAAATCCCTTAAATCGGAGGGAAGAAGCTAGTTTAAGAACGCCGACAAACAGTTGCCGGCAAGTGATTCAAAATACAGGAACTGACGTCCCAGAGTGTCACACCAATCAACCACAAATCATATAATTTAGTTTTATTTATTCTCGAAGTTTACACTTTATTTGGCACCTCTTTCCCTGCCTTTATGGTAGCCTACATGAGCACAGATTACACACAGACACTGCATATGGCTGTGACAGTGACTGAGAGAGTGGAGAAATAAACACACAGAAGCAAGATGACTTGTTTTCTCCCAGTGGTGACAGAAAAATTGTTAGTAAAAGTGAAGGAAATATAGTATAGTGTAAAAACTGATTTTTTAATGAACGGACAAACTCTTCCACATTCAACCTTCCCACTAGAAGCTGAAAAATGCTGGGTCACAGATAGTCTCAGATAGTGGCAGTAGAGAAAAGTGGAAACACTACAAAACCATTTGAGAAAAGTTCCCCACTGAAATCTGAAATGAGGATTTTAACACATTTTTTACATCCCAGCAATTTTCCTCATATACTTTATACTTATACTTTGTGAATCCCAAACAGGTTTTTCAGCACAATATTAAAAGTTATAAAAATGTTTGTACTATGTGGTAATAAAAAAAAAACATAAACATAAAAGTGTAGCCGGAACTCTGGAACATCTTGGCCCAAATTGTTTGCCAATCCTTCACTCATTATTTCTTGACTCTGACCATCTTCTGATTCGGCCACACTTACTCCACCTTCAGTGGTCACCACGGGCAGAAAGCTAATATCCAGGATGAGGTTGCGGTGCACTGTCTTGATGTGACCGTCATTGTACTCCAGCTTGTATGTGTGAGTCTGCAGGTTTCTGTCTTTGACTGTGTACACCTTTGCATTGCATCTGTCAGCAAGCTTTCTCTTCCCTCTCTCACCTTTGTTTGCAATGAGTACCCTGTCCCCGATGTTCAAGTAAGTGCCTTTAACTTACCTTTAACTGCCCTTAGCTTGTTTGTCTTGTTCTTTGATCGCATGTTGTTGTGCGATACTGGCTGCTTCCTTAAGATACGATAGTCTTTGCATAGGTTTTATAATCAACAACAACTGGATCATGCAACACCTGCCTGAACATCACATCTACAGGAAGTCTCAGGGGGCGGCCAAACATAAGCTGAAATGGCGCGTATTCTGTGGTCTCATGCACTGTTGCATTATACGCAAACGTCAGGGTCTGTATTTGCTGAGGCCATTTGTGCTTTTCCTTGAGAGGGAGGGACTGGAGCATACTCCCAAGCGTTCGATTGACCCTTTCAGTTCCTCCATTTTCCATTGGGTGATACGCCGTAGTGTGTGACTTAGACACTCCAGAAAGTTCAACAGTTCTGCTATGAGCTCGCTTTCAAAATTTGCACCTTGATCAGAATGCACAGAAAATGTGATCCCACAACTTCTCAGCCACTTGTTTCGCAGTCTGATTTGTGCATGGGAAAGGATGAGCTAGCTTAGTGAAATGGTCCGTCACTACAAGAACATCCACAGAGTGTTGCTTACTGTCTTCTGCACTCCAGAAATCCAGACATACTAACTCTGGCTGTAGTTCTAATACTTTCAAGAGGTGCTCGAGCAGAGGGATCTGGTGTTTTAGCCGGGATGCACCTTTGACAGCACCTTACATACTCCTTCACATCAGATTCCATCTTAGGCCAGAAGAAACACTGTTTTCCTAGGTGCAAGGTCCTCTCCTGCCCTTGATGCCCAACAACACCATGTATGCCATGTAGTGCTTTGTCTTTGAGGCTATCAGGCAGGACAAACTGGTGCCTCCTCTGTTTAGTAATGTTGTTCTTGATGACGCGATAGAGGATGCCGTTCTGAATTTTGAATCTCTCCCTGTGTCTGAAGAGCACCATCACCTCAGTGTCAAATCTAGCCCTCTCGCGCCTGGAAGGACACCTCCTTTGAATGACAAAAGGCATGATAACTGAAATATTGGAATCAAGTTCCTGACTGCCCTGGAGCTCCTCTAACTTGAACATTGGAAGCGAATCCTGCCCTTGTGACAGCAGATCCTGGACAGACTGGATGAGTTCTACTGCCCTTGTCTCAACAGCAACCTCCCACTGGTCATGAGCTTCCAGAAGTGCCTTAACAGAAACAGTATCACATTGATATTTTGAAGGGGTGGACGAGAGCTTCACGCCAAAGGTCTTTTCCACCTGGTGGCACTGGACTTTCAGTCGGAAGGTGTCTCGGATACCATCATGACTAACACCCTCAGCTTCATCAAGAAGAAGGCTGTACTGCTTTGTGATAACCCTGTGGCTGACTGTTCTTGCAAAAGGGTCTCTGCTGAGGTCGTCAGCCACAGTGTTCTTGGTACCAGGTATGTGCTTTAAGTCAAACGTGTAAGGGGCCAGTTTAGACACCCAACGCTGCTCACATGCATCCAACTTGGGTTTTGTCATGATATAGGTAAGAGGGTTATTATCAGTCCATACTGTAAAAGAATGGCCTCTTAACCAATGACTGAATTTCTCACACACACTCCATTTCAAGGCTAAGAATTCGAGCCTGTGTGCTGGATATTTCTTCTGAGAGCTACTCAGGGTCTTACTAGCAAAGGTGATGGGGCATGCTTTTTCTTCACCAGAGGGTACCTGTGACAGCACAGCTTCAAGCCTGTCTAGTGACGCATCAAATGACAGAACCAGAGGCAGGGAGAAATCAGGGTGTGAGAGAACAACACAGCTCAAAAGTCTCCCTTTCGTTTACATAGAGCCCTGTCACATTCATTTGTCCAGTCAGAGGACTTGAGCTTCCTGTAAGAGCCAGCGTTAGAGTCCGTCCTGACTCTACCGCGCTTCTTTTGGCCAGCCGTGAGGGCAAACAGTGGTTTTGCTATGTAGGAGCATTCAGTGATGAAGTGTTGATAGTATAATACCATTCCAAGGAAAGATTTAATCCTCTTTGCAGATGGTGTGCAGCCATCGTCCTCTATCAAGTCCGTCTTTGACATCTTTGTTATAACCTCGATATTTGCTGGATCCACTGCCACTCCATTTCCATCAATAACGTGTCCCAAAAATCTAAATGAAGATCTCATCAGATGGCATTTCTTGCGACTCAGTTTAACATTATGGAGTCTGAGCCACTGGAAAACAACCTCTAACCTCTTCAAAGCTTCCTCTTGAGTTGCAGCAAACACAAGTAGATCATCGAGGTAGCACAACAGATGATTGAAGTTCAGATCTCCGAATATACTGAGCATTATCTGCATAAATGAGGTGGGACTATTGCATAGGCCTTGTGGCATTCTGTTGTACTCATATAGCCCCATCGGGGTCGTGAATGCCATGTATTTCTTGTCTCCTTCTGCCATTGGAATGTTATAGAAGCCAGAAGTAAGGTCCATTGTGCTGAAGTAGGTGTTCCCACCCAAGGCGGCCAGACAGTCTGAGCATCTCTTGGGAGTCTACCCCAGACTAGGTGTTCTTGTCTTGCCAGCAGGGTGACTGACTGTTTCAGCTTCACTGTCCCGATCTTCTCCGGGAGCTCTTCTCCCCTCCATCGTGATGAGTTTGCCATGAGGTCATGGAACTGCTCTCATTTCGGAGGAAGATTGCCACTGGAGACAAGACGCCAGTAGTCACTGGTTATTTTCAGTTGAGACATGAGGTGTCTGATCACATTTGTGCCAACAATCAATCCATCACATTGTCCAGGCACCACAAGGACAGGCACTATACAACTCTCATTCCTACTTCATACATGCATTTGGGTTTACTTAATGTCCCTCCACAGCCTACTAGCACGATCTCCTGTGTCAAGGGGATGTGTTCGAAAAGTACATCTTCACTCCTCATTTCCTGCTCTGCTTGTTTGCTGAGCGTACAAGCTATGGAACCTGAATCAAGCATCCCTTGCACCTGGAATGTGTCATTCATGAAAACAGGGGTGTAGATCAATTCTCTTGTGCCCACACATCCCCTCACCAAATGCGGGCCAGTTAGTTTAAAGGCTGAACGTTCTTTGGGGAGGACGTGCGCCAACTTTGACTGGACTGGTGATTGGGACAGTTTTTCTTAATATGATTTGGTCCAAAACATGCTTGGCATAAGCGCTGTTGCCTGCAGTGTGCAAGAGTTGAGTGCTCGGAAGACTTGCAGACTCTGCAGGGTTGATGCTGAAATCGATCAAGTGAGGCTGGTTTGTACATGGCACAGTAGTTTTGTGACAGTGCTCGGTTGCAGAGATTAACTAGTGTTTCCAAGCATTTATCGTCACAAAAGGTTTTGGATGCTACACCGCTCTCACCCTCTACTGGTGACTCTACTGTGTGACAAACTGCTGCTGATTCGACAGATGCAGGTATCTGGGCATGAACTGTAAGTGACCTGGTATACTTTGATTTGTAGAGCACCTGTTTTTTCATCTCAATTTGATAGCAATCGATGCACTCCTGGATGTCACTAGCGGTCCATTTATCTGGCGCTTTAAACTTGAGAACAGCAGCAAGTGTGGGGTCTGAGCAGTACTTAACGAACATCATGGCTGCCTCCTGGCAAGATTTTCCATCTGTCGTCCAGGTCTCTTCAAGCCCTCCTCTGCTATATCAACTGCCTTATTCAGTTGAAGCCAGTACTTGTTTTTTTTTCTTTAGTAAATGGGTCTCTGGGTTTAAATTAAGGTAGGTGGGGTCTCTGGGTAATTGGCCTGCACTGCTCTTGGCTGGTATGCCACTGACATCTCTTTCCCCACACTCACCACTTAACTGCTCTCTTATGGTCTGTCCTACCTGTTGAGCAATGTGTATTATCAGGTTAGTCAAAAAAGGGTCTGTTGTAACTGGAAGTGTGTCTTCCTGGCCCAAATTAGCTGCGGCATGACCAGGTAAGCGAGTAGAGCAACAAGCTGGAGAACCTACATTAGCTGCTGTTCGGACTGGGGTACTCAATAGCCCACTAACAGATCTTCTCCATCCAATAGCAAAACCAAAATGATCATCTAACACTTTGTCTTCATCCATTTTTCCCACAATATATGTCCTTTTCATCCTGATATGACACTTGACTGTTCACAGTAAAAGTTTACCATGTTGAAAAATGCACTCCTTTTTTATAAGATTCTAAGCTACTGCATAGATAGTGCTTCAAAAAAAACCTTCTTTCCTTTGGTTAACTACCCTTTAAAGCTTATTTCCATTTAATACTGGAAAGTTCATTAATATCATGTGTAACACTTAGCAACCTCTGGTGACCAAGCTGACGTTGATCCACAGCTCCAATTGCGATGGCACCACTGTAGCCGGCCTAAGTTATCACACCAATCAGCTGTTAATTTCTGCGTTGTGTCTAGTTTGAAGGTAACGGAAGAATGGGATGGAGACAACTGCTGCTTTGCCAACCAGGGGGAATTTATTCTGTGTAAAACATCAGAACATTAGTACAGCGACTTTTCATACTGTGGGTTTTTTTCTATGTACACCTCAGCAGCGCCTTTCACAAACTGAGGAGTGTGGCACGAAAACACACGAAGCGACACAACGGAAACTAGTGTCAAAATATAAGACAACCAACAGAATAAAAGCTCCCAAAAAATATAAAAATCCAATAAAAACTGAAAGTACAATAAAAGTACAATAAGACGATAGGATAAGAAATATCAACTTATTACAAGCATACATGGGCTACAAAAGCATAAATATTTACTGTACTTTATAGATTTTTTTATGAGTAAAACATTTTATTTAATTATTTTAATGTAAATATAAGAGCATTAAAATGTGCCTAAAACATTTGCACAATACTGTATATCTAAGGTGCATGTCTTTGGACTGTGGGAGTAACCAGAAAAAACCCATGCAAGCATGGGTAAAACATGCAAGCTACACACATAAATATCCTTAACAGGAACAGGGTTCAACCCGAGGACCTTCTTGCTGTTGTAACCATTACGGTACTGTCCGCCCCCATTCCTTTTTTTATTTTCCTTTACTTTTTTTGAAGGTGGCAACTTTACACCTGAGCCATGCCTGACTCTTACCTTGAAATTTTGACGCTGGTTTGAATTTGTCTAGCTGATTATGTGTTAAGGACTGCATACCATGTATTTGCCATTCAATCTTTCTGTGTGTGTGTGTGACAATGTATTAGATATTTTATTACTGTCCTCACTTAGTTAACCTGATAATGTCTCACACACACATACTAAAAATAACTACTTTGTTTTTTGTGCCATAGGCAAGGGCACAGCACAGCCATGATTCTTAGATGAGGCAAAAAAAAAAAACTTACAGCTACTTACCTTTGGTGTGTGGATTTGGGGAAAGAAATGATGTTACAGTAAATATGTTATGGTGCTGTATCTCAGAATTGGTTTTAACTCCCATTTGTCATTATATTTATAAAGCTATACTCACTCATATGGAATGACTTTGAAAACCAGGTGGTCCAGCAGGGTGAGCTGCTCTGCAATCTCCAAAGCTGAGTGGTTCTCAAAGGGTTCTGCTTCCCCACCCTCATTTAGTCGAGCACACACATAAACAAGCACATGTGCAGCATTTTAATGATTTAAAAATGTGAAATAATTCAATATTATTGAACTGAATGTGAGCCAAATGCATCTCACTCACCATCTGTAATATATCTTCAAGAGCAATCTGATTGTCACCAGGGTCCTCTTGAGTAAGTGTCCTATCACATGAATGATTACTAGTCTTTATACAGCATAAGGGCATGGAACTGCTTTACAATTGGCCAAATATAATGCTTATTTGCCAGCATCATGGGGGGAAGCTAGAGTCAATCCCTGCTGACTTTGTGCAGTCCTGAACAGTTTACCAGTCTATTGCAAGGCTAACACAGAGATAAACAACCATTCACTTTTATGTTCTCACCTATTAGCAATTAAGAGTTGCCAAATGAACTATTGGGAACAAAACTGGAGTACCTAGTGGAGTCCCACACAAGCATGGAGAGAACATGCTAACTGTAGAGGAAAAAGACCTTGGCTGAGATTTAAATCCTGAACCTTCTCAGTTTGAGACAACAATGCTAACTGCTGAGGCACCGTGATGCACATCTTGCTTTCCTTTAGCAGTTGCTGATATCCCATAATCCAACTTGAAGTACAAAGGAATGCTAAATTTACATGTAAATTATCACAAACAAAATCTTGAATGACCATAGTCATGTGAAAAAAATAAGTGCATCCCATTGAAATTGTTACATTTTTCAACATATTTTAACAAATAAACATTCCCCCCTCTTGTTGACACAGAGCCTACAGATTTTAGGGTCTCGCGTTCTTTTGCTGTTGAGATGTATGGTGTCTTTATGCTAAGAGCTAAAGAGCTCTCTAAGGCTTTCAGTACAAAGGTTGTAAATGAATGAATGAATGAAGGTGAGCGTACTCATTCATTTATTTTCTGAACCGCCTATTCCTAATAAGGGTCGCGGGGAGGCTGGCGCCCATCTTAGCCGACTCTGGAGATGCTTAAAGGAGATACTCAGACACTTTTATTTTTACTATTTTATTGTTGCTTCTTAATCTTTGATGTTTGCTCCAAGTTATAACACTAATAACAAGAAAAAAAAACACTTTTGAGTCAAAGTGAGAGTTTTGGATCACAGCATAAATCAGCAAGCTCGAGATGTGTAATGTCACAGCAAGAAGTCCTGCAAAGTCCTGCAAAGCACAGCCTGCAAGGACACTTTATCAGGTAACAAAGTTTATTGAGGGAGTGTTGAACCATACCAGTTTTAGCCGTATGATAGCACAGTGGTATGGAGGAAATACTAGCTGGTGATAGTGACTCAGATCTGGGCAGGTCGACAGTTGCTTGGGTAACCCCCCGTTGATACTTTAATTTCTTTAGAATAGTCAGTACTATTCTATTCACTTTCCTTTCTGTAACACCCACTCACATGCTGTGCGTTTAAATCATGTATTCTACTGCATAACAAAAAATCGAGAATGCAGCATTTTTAATTACATCCAAAAAGCTCTACAAACACTTGTACATTGGAGATCTCTGGATGTTATTCCAAAGACCTACATGGAAGCTTCTAAAAACAATCATAAGGATATTAAACTGGCAACAGAAAACTATTAATTAGCAATAAACAAGTGACTTTAAGCCTTTTCTACAATGTGATTATGTGAGGAGAATTATACTCATCTTTTCCAGATGGAAGTGCAGAGAGTTCAATCAACTTGGCAACTGGCCGGGTATAAACTCGCTCCTGAACCTTCACATCTGTGGATTAGATGTGTCCTTCGGGGCTTAGGTGAGTCCTGATCACTCTCCCTATGGGCCATAGGGCTCTGGAAAGTTGTGGATTGGCGATCATTACCACACAGAATTGGATGATGTCAGCTGGGGTAGCCTGCCACTTATGGCAAGCTTGAAGACTTGGCACGTATAGCCGAATAAAAAGTGGTCATGCTACGACTTGGAAGTGTTTTCACCGGCGGCGACTGATGAGCTCATTTCCTGGGTAGACTAGTTGTGTTAAA
Organism: Porochilus rendahli; assembly: GCA_039654305.1. Classification (NCBI taxonomy): domain Eukaryota; kingdom Metazoa; phylum Chordata; class Actinopteri; order Siluriformes; family Plotosidae; genus Porochilus; species Porochilus rendahli. The sequence goes on along the minus strand of JBCNYG010000004.1, from coordinate 12,184,575 downwards.
AACCCATCAGGCTACCCCATTAGGAGAATATTCGGGGTCACTGGGTCCGGGTCACAGATATTTGAAGATAATATTAATATTAAATAAATTGTAATAGAAGCGGTTTCCTGGCAGGCAAGCAAGGCGTCGAAACAGGGCCGGATGGGTCTTTTCCAGCTGCTATCAGTGCCACACAGACCTTGGTCACACATTTCCCAGGACTTCGTCATGGGTCTGCCTCCATCGAAAGGTAACACGGTAGTGCTGACAGTGGTCAACCGTTTTTTAAAGATGTCCAACTTCATTCCTTTGTCCAAATTGCCTTCAGCTAAAGAAACCGCTCAAGTCCACATTTCGTAGGTCTTACGCATTCATGGTCTCCCCAAAGATGTTGTCTCCGACAGGCGACCACAGTTCATGTCGGGTTTTGGAATGAGTTTTTTTCAGCGCCTTGGTGCCACCATCAGCCTATCATCCTGGAGTCCAATGGCCAGACAGAGCGGCTGAACCAGAAACTGGAGACCTGCCTGAGATGCCTGTTGGTGCAGAACCAGACTACCTGGAGCGAACACCTCACATGGGTGGAGTATACTCATAACTCGCTCCCCACTGCAGCCATTGGACTCTCACCCTTTCAGGTCATCCATGGATATTAACCACAACTCTTCCCTGCCAATGAAGAAGAGGTGACAATTCTCTCAGCCCATGCCTTGGCCAGAAGGTGCAGAAAGATCTGGGCCACGGCCAGGCAGATGCTCCTTTGGGGCAGTCCCGTATGAAGATGCTGCCAGGTTTGTTGGTCTGTTCCTGGTGTCCAAGGTGATTAACACTGTCTCTGTTTGACTTAAACGCACCCGACCTTCCATGTCAGCAAGCTTAAGCCAGTCACAAAGAGTCATCTGGTGCCACCCACCAAGCCCCCGCCGCTGCCAAAGATGGTGGAAGGTGACCGGTCTACTGTGTTGGTTACTGTGATGTCCAGTCAGAATTGTTAGGGTTATGCCTGTCTTATGATTTGTTCTGGCTCTCCTCTCATTCCAGGTCACCTGACCTCCCCTTTGTGTGTGCTGTGATTGTCTACTTCGCCCTGATTAATTCCATCTGTGTCCCCTGGCCGCTCATGGATAAAAGACCGGTGTTTTCCCTGTCCCATTGCCAGATGTGTCCTCATGGTTAAAGTCTTCCTGTCAGAATTATTTAATAAAGAAATTATTCTAGGACTACTCTGTCTTGCCTGTCCTGCATTTGCGTCGACCTGTCATTGGTGCCTTCCTAACATCTTCTTCTTTTTCTTGATCCAATAATTCCCACTGGTTCCTTGCTGGCCAACAGTCCCAGTGGTGATTGTTGTTAATGCTGTTCCTGACACAGACCTTCCCATTTACCTGGGCTTGGGACTGGCACTAAGAGCACATTTCATAGTTTTCCATCTTAAAACCCCTTTAAAATGGTTTCCTAAATAAATAATTGTGGGGTTTTTTTTGGGGGGGGGGGGGTAGCTGTTTTGTTTTGTTGGACTAAGTCTAAATTTAACCAGTTGGTACTTATGATGTTGTTATAAATTTGTTCTGAAATGTAGAAGACCATTGAAAAAACTTCACTTAGCAATGGTATAGGGTTATAGGGTTCTTACAACTATCCAAGATCAATTCTGTTTAAATACTTTGTACAGTAATGGAAGTCCTTGCATATTGGCATTCCGCATAGTGGCAGAGATCAGAACAGATGCTGAATGCAGTTCAACAACACTTTAATGATGGAAATGCAGCAGAATGCAAAAGCACACTAACACAAATGAGCACAGTTCAGGGGATCAGACAGGTAGGATGAGGCAAGTCTGAGACAAGTCATACAAGGGTCATACACATACGTTCAATATCAGAGATGAGGCAAAGAATCATAAACAAATATGAAGGCCAAGATCAGACACAGTAAGCACACATAGTAAACAGAATGGCTTTGGATGTACTGACAATAAACACAACAGCAATATTTCGCCAAGTGTTCAGTTAAGATTGCTTACAGGAAGTCAGAAATGCAAGTGTATTTAGTTTCTGCTACTACATGCATTAATAGATTTCTTTCGGAAATGATTGAAAAACAAATTTTCCTTGAAATTTCGTTCAGGTATGCCCTTTATCTGTAGGCACTGTATTAAAGAGAGTGAAATGTTTGCTTGCTCAGTAAATACATACATACTAACATACATACATACATACATAAATAAATAAACATGACTGAACTAACATGTCAAACAACTTTTTGTTTGATTTTTCAGATCATAGAAATTAATTACTTGTATTTCAGTTTAGACTGCCCCTGTAAGATGTAGATGTCAGAGAAATCAGACAATTATGTATTTTCACAGAGAAAAAAAAACAGTTATTAGTTTAAATGTAGTTATTTAATTCTGAAAATGTATTTGTAGTAGCTTTACAAATGTATTTGTAGTTATTTAATCCTGTCCCTAAATTTTTCATAGATTATTAAAAAAAATTACTTAAAGTAGGGGCGTATAAAATGAAGTAGACCAAAGAAATTACAATAGTGATTTAAGTAACGTAAAGTACTTAAGTACAATTTTGAAATGTATCGTGAGATCTTAAAATAAATCCTTCGTTATTACATTTATTTAGTCGGCATTTTCAAAAACTGATGGTGGTGAAAATAAACTAAATAGGACAAAATGGTGTTGCAGCATATATATGTTTTTAGATGTCCAAGAATGCTCTAGCTAAGATACATACCTTATGATGTTGGCCGCTGCTTTCCTTTCTTGAGTCAGCAACTCAGGGTCATGCATAACTTCCTCCAAGAAGCAGATCACATTCATTTTCAATTCTTTGTTGGTTTCAAAGTCCTACATATGCATGGGGTAGGAGAAGTAAAAAAAAGGGACAGCAAAGTTCATTTTCAACAACACTGTAACTAATCCCAACTCTCCAGAATTTGTAAGCATGTTTGCTAGGGATATGGCAAACACTGTGTGTATGGATTAGATATGGCTAATGTTTATCCTAAAAATCACTGGTTTGTCTGAATATGAGTGCAGTAAGTGATTGTAAAAGTATAATACCATAATAGCATGCCATGTGACTTCACCTGGGAATGTTTTGAGACCCAATGCCTCAGTACATTAAGTACTCGGTTAGTTGCTGCCCGGCGAATCACAAACTCCTTATCTCCATTCCTCTGGTCTGTGGGGAACCCTGGTAACCAATCACAATTCTTACTCTTCTTCCAAGCAACTAATGCTTCCGTGTATTTATGTTATTTTATAGCACTATTGTGGTCTGGACACTATTACCTGTGCTAGCTAAGGACATGCGGCGGTACTTTTCCTTGGTTGGCGTGCCTTCATTGGCCCCAGCTGTGGCAATAGCAAAAGCAGATGCTGCTGAAAGTGCACTGCGGTTGTTGTCTATTTCCCGGCAAGATGACATCATCATGCCATTATTGTATGAGAACAAGGAGAAATCTACAAAAGATAGAGCAAAGAAAATTGCTTACCTCATAAGTGGGCTCATATCTTCTTACAGGAAACTAGAAATGTTAATATACCAGATTTAAAACATGCATATTACATTAGTTAGGGCATTATAGCACCAACATTTTAAAAACAAACAAACAAACAAACAAACAAACAAACAATAAATAAATACAATTAAATAATTTTTTCAAAGATTTTGCAAAAAGAATGCATTATCTATAATTCAATTCAGTTAACTTTTATTTGCAGAGCCATTTTTCCAGTAGACATTGCCCCAAAGCAGCTTTATACAGTAAAAAAATTTGGTAAAGAATTTAGAATTTCTCTACAAACCCTACACATCTCTAATGAGCAACCCCATGGTGACAGTGGCAAGTTGACACAGTTAACCCAATAGCTGTAATGAGAATTGTATTCCTAAATCATTTAAGTAAAACAACTTATATCAGCAGTAAAAGTCTTCTACACATCTTCTGAGTGTATATTATGGTACATATGAATTATTATCAGCAGGAGTGAGGGGCTTCTAAGATTAGCACTCCGACCAGTGCTAGCACACCGGGATGGATAACATTATTCAGAAAGCAGAAGAATCAGGATCAGTTGTATCTCAGAAGTAGCATGTATACCTCAACAAAAACACACAGAGAGAGAAAGAGAGAAAGAGAGAAAGAGAGAGAGAAGGAGGAGGATAGGTGTGCTCATATCAGTGTAATGGCAATCCTCCACCACACTGTCGACCGACCTGTGTAAGCATGTGAGAATGTGGGAGAGACAGCATCCAAACCTCACAGTTTAACAGAACTCTGTATGCCTGAGAACCCCAGATCTGCTCCTGTACCGAATTAAACACTGTTAACAAAATACTGGAATAAAGAAGTAAGTTTTCAGCCTAATAGTCCTGAAAAATAAGTATAAGGCTGTTGTATAACTATGGGGTTTTGTAAAAGAAAGCTTTGCCCATGCAGTAGTCGTCATTATTCAAGGTATCACTAAACAACTTTTTAATCTAAGTGGGCGTGGTGGATCATAACCGACAAGATGTTCGCAAAGATAATGTGGCGCAACACCATTTTTAACCGAAAGAAAGTGCAGTACCCACTGCGTTCACGATTATTAAGCAAGTTGTTTTTTTGACGATTCGTTTGATATTGTAACAACTAAAAATTAACCAATGAACATCTCTAACATTTCCACATCTCCCGTTTAAGAACAGCCCACAAGTTCCCAATAGGGTTTAAGTCGGGTGAGGAAGGGGGCCATGTCATGTTCCTGTCATCTTTAAGGCCTTTACTGGCAAGCCATGCAGTGAAGTACTTTGATGCATATGATGTGAGTTGTCCTGCATAAAAATCATGGTCTTCTTGAAAGTCTTCTTTATCACACAAATAAACATCACCTGATCTGCTCAAATCCAATAAGTAGTCAAGTTTATACAGCTTGGAGTTGGGAACTATGCATAAAAAGGATGATATGGTCAAAATACTCGTTTGCCTAATAATTATGCACCCAGTGTAGATAAAATTTATATAAAATTTTATAAATTTAAAGTCTATTTGGACCTCTTCATCAAGACTTCCTATATGCCCTGCTTAATAAAAAATACTTTATTTTTGCAGTTCTGTATATTTCTGTAGCTTTTGCAGCAATGTTGACGCATATCCCATAGACTTGAGAGTGAAAAGAAATACATTTATATCTGTTAAAGATCACTTTAACCTTTGATAACCGTGCCACTTTACAGTCACTTGTAATTTTTTTTTTGCGCACAGACACTTTACAGACTCTCAAGAAAATCGGCACTGAAAAAACTTACTGCCTGCACACTTACACTTTATGTTTTACATTTCATATATGTTTCATATATGTATTACATTTTTTTTATCTTAAATGCATTTTTTTTTATTATTTTTTTTTTACCCCCTTTGAAGTGCAGCTCACACACTTGCCATTAGCAGCAGTTCTATCTCTCTTGCTTGGAGAGAGCTGGTGACCACATTTATCTATCCAGCACGGTGCTGAGTTGTGGGCGTGGTTATGCTTGAGGTACCACCCGGGGGTGTGGGCAATTAGCATATTAACATTTAGATTTCGATTTAACATTTAACATTTAGTTTTAACATTTATACTTAGATTTAACATTTATATTTAGCATTTAGATTTAGCATATAGAATATGATTTAACATTTAGATTTAGATATTGGGATGGGGCCAAAGGATATTATAGCAACAATAATTGCCTTCACTAATTTCCACACCTCTATAAAAGTTCCTTTCTGTAATCGTTGACTGTAAAAGACATGCCATTAACTACTGCATCAATCTTTGAGAGCATGCACACCCAGCATACACCTAACCAGTGCTGCTGGTGCCACTGAAGGCCAATCTAATTTCACATGCCTTATAGAGTTTACTATAACAGGAGCTGTTTCAGGTTTCTCAGCAGGTGTTTTACTGAGAAGAGCACACCTCCTAAGGGAGAACCCTGCCTTTCTAGCACACCCCTAAGGACTCCCAAAAAGGTGAGTATTCTGAACTGTCATTTGGTGCATAAGCAGAAACAAGAGTCAGGATTTGTCCCCCCACCTGAAGGAGGAGGGACGCTACCCTTTCATCAACCAGGAAGAACCCCAAAATGTGGTCACTGAGACGGGGAGCAACAAGGCTTACTGCCTCTCCTCATGGGCAACTCCAGAACGGAATAGGGTCCAGCCCCTCTCAAGAGGGTTGGTTTCCAGAGCCCAAGCTACGTGTCGACACTTTGACAAAAATGCACATACAAAATAACCATTAACTGCTGCAAAAAAGAAAAAAGTAAAAACAGGAAAATTAAATCCTTGGAGTAGGAAAAAAGGAGATCAAGATAGGTGTCAGAAGAATTTAATCTCTGAATTTGGACATAATTACTTGAGGCCTATTATTTATTTAATTCAGTTTTATTTGTGTAGCGCTTTTTACAATTGACATTGTCGCAAAGCAGCTTTACACAGTAAATTAAATCGGGGAGGAATCTAAAAATGTATCACGTGCGTAGATGCCACAGAAATCAAAAGAATCTGAATCTGAAAGAGAACGAGGAACTAGATATATGCAGTAACACAGCAATTTCATATATGCTAAGGCTCGTAATAAAGGATGAATTATAGAGCAAACAGCAGACGCAGTGCTTCCAACAAAATCTCATACTTTTAGAGCAATATAAGCGCATGTCCCCAGCATGGTGATGATGAGCCATTGATTTTGGACAATGTAGGGCCAGTTTTATATTGTGCAAGTGACATGTGTGCTATACAAATGCTTCGGGTAAATGCATGTAATGAAAACCAGTGACAGTGCCCCTACCTGAAGAGGTTTTGCATTTGACATTTTTCGGTGTGGTAGGCGATTTGGTGGGTGAAGATTCTGCTTCTGCTTCATCACTCTGGACTGGCTCACTGTCACTTTCCTCCCTCACAGTAATATCTGTAAGAGAAAAGAGTTCATTATTGATGAATTTATGTTAGAGAGTATATCGACTTTAGTGTTCAATAAACGCTTCGTATTCTTAGAATTGTTGTGTTCTTGACACAAATAGAAACATACAGCATAATATAAAGCTATAAAGCTTTCACAGCAGAAAAGCACATCCCCTGTGATCAAAAGATCCTGTTGACGTCACAGCTATTTGTGACCAGCAATCAAGACAGTTTTATTTCACATCCTGGTTTCATAATAAAAGCTCACATTTTCGCCGTGTTTTGTGTTGTGTGAGCTCGTCTTGCTGCACTGGTACCAAATAGGAGTTTGCTCAGAGAACATAAGATAAAAAAGTCCGATTCATTCTTCAACGGTTGGAAAATTGTCTGTTTATTTATACCCGGAGACTGTGCTGACTAGTACAGAAGATAATGTACATTAGGCCATGGTAGATTCATGCTGTGAGCAGTCCACCAAAAGCTTATTCCATGCTTTGGAAAGGTGTAAAACGTGCAGTGTATCCTTGGTGATGCCTCTCATGATAATATTCATTCGTTCTGAACTGCTTAATCCTAATTAGGGTCACGGAGAACCTGGCGCCCATCTCAGCCAACTCTGGGCAAGGTCAGAATACCCCCCTGGACAGCTCGTCAGGCCATCGCAGGGCAGAAACATGCTGAGGGCAATGCAGTCTACTCTTTTCAAAAGTCAGCAATGTTTTTTTTAACCTACCTCACACCACAGACTGTGAGACACATTGCTGGCCTTTGATAACCCAGTTGGCTGCGCTGGGAGGACAGCAGTGACAACTCGTTGACAATTTGGCTTGAACTTCCGACCTTCAGATCAGTAAGCCAGCACCCCACCACAGGGCCACCACTCCCTCTCATGATAATTTATAAAAGATAAAAAATACAGCATAAAGGATGGCCGGGTGGCATATTGGTTAATGCATCTGCCTCACAACAGGAAGCAAAAAATCGAAGAGTATTAAAATCGGAGCGTATGTAGGAGGGTCAATAAGCTGTTAAATGCTTTTCCGTGGGGTGGTGTTTCAGACTATACCCTGTAGCTTTATTGATGATAGAACTCAAGCATTTGAAAAAATATAAGTTGTCGTTTTGTCATGATCGCTACATCTGGACCAGTTTTGTCGGCACCGGGATGCCATAAACGCTGTGACTTCTGACCAGCCCTGCTGCCACCTACTGCCAATGAAAAGTGGGTGTGTCCCTAACTGTCAGACATATTTATTAATCACATACACTTCTTAATCGCATACACTAATGTTGAAAGTCTGAAATGAAAACTCAATCTGATTAAATTTTATTTATATTTAAAATTCAATATCCAGCAATTCCAATCAGGAAAGCCCGAAAAGTGCCAGGGTCGATCACCACTCATAGCTTTTCGACAAGTTGGTAGGCAACACAACACAAAAATATCAGATACTATTGTGTGCATTTGTTGCAGAACGATCTTCTAAAACCTATACTACCTAGTGGGGTGCCCTTTCACTTTCTGTTCAGATGATGCTCTGCTCCAATGGCTCAACTGCATTAAGGATGCCAGTGCATGGATTACTCTTTGGTCTGTCTGTACAGTCATTTAAGTTTGAGGTGGTGCTTTGAATAAGGACATCTGCCAAATGCCATAAATTTCAATGTAGCTAGTTTACAGGTTGGGATAGCAGATGGTCATAAATGATTATAACTGTTCATTACTTCAGTTCCAGCTGAAGACAAACAAACCCAAAGCATGATTCTGCAACCACAACGCTTCACCGTAAGTATAGTAAACTTTTGCTGATGTGCAATGTTGAATTTGCACCAAACATACCTCTTGAAATCAGTCTGGTTCTCATCAGATTACAACTCATTTCCCCACATGCTTTTGGATGTGTCTTTTTATTTTTTTCCATGTAATATAAATATGTGACCGAATCCACCTCTCTTTGTGGTGTTTGCCTATCCTAATGATCCTAAGAGCAATGTTATGTGGGGCATTATGCCGTTGGTATGGTCACCCAAGGCAAACAGGTCCTAGGTGATGAGGATGCATACTCAGTGGGAAGCGTTATCCGTCCCCTGCAACACCTGAAGCTACAAACTCTCACATGGTAATGGTGTGCAGTGTCAAATTTCAAATGTACTGTGCGAATTGCGAAATTTTGCCCTAATGATCAAAGCTAAGCTAATGGTGGCAGAGAGGAAACCTTATAAGGACTGTATGACTGTTTGCTATATATTCAAAAAGTTTAATTGTGTTACCAGAAAATACATTAGAGCTTTAACAACTATACTGAATTCACATGTAGGTATTTCAAATGTAGGTGTTAAGAACTATATATCAACTATGCAGATCTCTAGCCTGAATTTGGCATTGCATATTAATGTTGAAGGTTGAGGGTATGGTTTAGCAAAAGTCAGGCACACTTCGCGCATATCACTTAAAGGGTTATAGTAATAATTATTTTTGTCTCACTCTGTCCCTTTTTTAAGGAATTAGATTTTTTTCAGGATAGTGTGTTTGAGAAAAGACGTGCACAAAACCTACTGGAAATCAGCCATGCTTTGTTCATTCAAATTTCTGAGTAATCAAGAAAACCTTGATTATGAACACTCTATTTCCACTTTGTCTTAAGTTATGTCAAGGCTGCCATTTGTACTCTTTAGGGTCTCAAGAGTGTGGTCAAGTTTAAAAATACTTAAACACACCTACAAATTACAAATTGGTCTGTTTGTGACAAAGCATTCACTGTTTTTTGTGGTTCACAGTAGAGATCAACCAATAGTGATTTTTAGGGCCAATATCAAAAACGATTATTACTAGTTAATGAAGATAACTGATATTTGAAACCGATATGCATTAACAATAAAAACTTAAAAAAAAAAAAAAACTTAAAAAAAAAAAAAAAAGAGTATATATACATATATTTTTTTTTTTTTTTTTTTTTTTCTAGACGCCCGCG
>JBCNYG010000004.1:12157553-12167624 GCA_039654305.1 Porochilus rendahli | reverse complement strand
CTGGTACCTGGACACTGTAGACTCTACACACAACATCCACCTCGGCTGACTGTTGCACACGACACGTTGGCACTTTAAAGACACTTGTTCACTTTTCTGCACACAGTCACTTTACGGACTCTCAAGGAAATAGACACTATAAAAACTTATTGCCTGCACATTTACACTTTGTTTTTCATTGTTTACATTTCATATATGTTTCATATATGTTTTACATTTTTTAAATTTCATACACATTATATATTAAATTTTTTGTATCCTATATTTTATCTATATTTTATTTAATTTTATTTTATTTCATTTTTTGTAACTTAAAATTCTTAAAGTTCTAGTTATTGTTCTTTTGTTCTTGTTTATAATTGTATATTTCTTTATATCTTGAACAGTCGTACTAAGCATTTCACTGCATATTGCACTGTGTATAATTTGTACGTAGCAAATAAAATTTGAATTTGAATTATATATATATATATATGTATTGTACTGTATATTTTATTTTATATTTATATATTTATTTAATTCTATATCTGTTCTTTATTCTCTCTTTTGCATCTTTATATTTACATGACCTTAACTGTGAAATCCTTTAAATAGTTTTAGTTATAGTTATTGTTCTTTTCTTCTTGCTATTAGTAGCTTATTCACTTTTTTGGGACAGTCGAACTAAACATTTCACTACATATTGTACTGTTTATAATATGTTTAATGACAAATAAAATTTGTTTATTTTTCTGAAACTTACAGGAAACCAGTATCTATTTGTATGTTCTTTTTTAAAACAGCATTTTTTGAGTAATGTCTGTCTCATGCAGATCACTTCCTCTTGTGAAACTGAGTGTAGAACCTTATATGAGATGCTCTTTTTTATTTCTGAGCTTGTATACCATAACCTTCGTGCATTTTTGCATGTCCACAGAGAGTATATAAATATCATGTTCTGTAATACTTCTTTGGCTTTACTCTGAATAAACAGTCATTGAGGATCAAACTTGTTTTGTCTCTTTGTTCGAGTAGTCCCTGGTACCAGAGAGCAGAGAAGGCAAGGAGCACAGCAGAATTGAGGGAGAACTGAGGAAGACTGAAATTTTCCTTACAGTTTTGGGGGCTTGTCCGGGATCTCATTTATCAGGTAAGCACTGTTTATTGTTCTAAAGATTTTAGCGCAAGGCCTGGTGAATGAGATTCTAAACTTTGTTTGATAATTGTCAGGGTTATGGTTTGTTTCAATAATTGTCAAGGTTACGTTTTTTTTCAATAGTTGTCAGGGATAAGGTTTATCTGCACGCGTTATGAGGCTGATCTGGTGGATCGCCTTTTATAATAATGTTTGGGGGCTTGTCCGGGATCTCATTTATCAGGTAAGCTTATTTACTAGGTAAGCTTGTTTATTGTTCTAAAGATTTTAGTGCAAGGCCTGGTGAATGAGATTCTGAACTTTGTTTCGATAATTGTCAGGGTTGCTGTTTGTTTCGATAATTGTCAAGGTTAAGGTTTATCCGCACGCGTTATGAGGCTGACCTGGCGGATCGCCTGTTATAATAATGTTGGGGGCTTGTCCGGGATCTCATTTATCAGGTAAGCTTATTTGCTAGGTAAGCTTGTTTATTGTTCTAAAGATTTTAGCGCAAGGCCTGGTGAATGAGATTCTGAACTTTGTTTCGATAATTGTCAGGGTAACGGTTTGTTTCGATAATTGTCAGGGTTAAGGTTTATCTGCACGCTTTATGAGGCTGATCTGGTGGATCGCCTTTTATAATAATGTTTCTTCTCGTCCTGTCTCCTAGTCTTGCCTCATCATTTCATATTTACATATAAACTTTTTAGTCCCGATATGATAATCAACAAATTGTTACGTTCCCTTTTCTCATTTAGCAGAATCTGATCTTAGCGTTTGTTGTGTTGCTGATATTTCATTTGGTCAGTGGGCTACAAAGTGGAACTTCAACCATATGATTGCCTACTATGATGACTACGATGACTTGCCACTGTGGGCCACAAATAAGGATGAGGTAGGCCTTGTTCGTCGTATGCCATACTCAGCCAAACTTAAACATTCTCATCCTGTGTTTGTAAAAAAGTATCTGCTGTCTGAAGAGAAATCTATGAATGGCATCTATTTCTTGCCATCATTCACATTTCTCTGTAATTGACATCTGTTCTGCTTTCTTCAGTGTTCCTGTCGAGGAGCAAACACTGCCTCTTTTCTCTTTCACACACCAGGGCAAACAGTACACCTGGACACGCCTACCCCAAGGCTTCATTGGCTCACCTGCGCCTTTGCAGCTGTGGTAAGAGATACACTGGAGGATTTAGCCTTCCTGTTCAGTTCTGTGGTATTGAATACACAGATGACATTCTGGTCTCTGCAATCTCCTCAAGGGTATGCTATCAGACGTCCTTAAATGTTCTGACACAGCTGTGCTCTAAGGGTCTAAAGGTGTCCAAATCTAAACTGCAGCTTTGTCAAGAGACTGTGAAATAATTGGGGTTCAAGATATCAAAGGGGAGCACGCAGCTTTCCCAAGACAGGGTTTATCCTGGAAACCAAGCATCCTGCAACTAAACATGCTTTGTTCGCTGTCTTAGGACTCATTAACTATTGTAGACTATAGCAGCCTCTTACCTGGACACCGGACATGATTGAGGCCTATGCCTTACCTTGTGCTTTTCTCTACAAAACACTCGACTCCGTTGCTTAGGGGTTGCCTGCGTGTCTCAAGACTGTTGCTGCGTGTGCACTGATGGTTCAAGACCCTGAGTAATTTGTTTTCTCGCGTCCTCTGATTTTACATTCTTCACATCCGGTAAAACAGATTTTATAGAACCTTCAGACTCAACACATGACCACACATTAGAGGTCTGGTTTTGAGACCATTCTTTGCTCCACTAGCAATTTGGAAATTAGAGCCACTTCCTCACAAGACACTATAGGCCGCACCTTAGCTCGTCTTATAAATGCTCAGGATGATACTCTTACTGATACGGCTCATGACTGGCTGAGATCGTACACTCCACAAGCATCCGCCCCGATCTTCCTTCCGGCTCAATCAAGAGTGGAGACATTTTTTTCGTTGATGGTTCCTGCTCTAAGCCTTGGGGTGGTACCTTTCTCTGTGGGTACTCTGTGTGCACTGCCAGATACCGTTGTCGAATCATATGCCCTGCCTTTCTCGTCAGCTCAGGCTGCTAAATTATTTGCACTAACCAGAGCCTGTGTTTAATCAACGGGTAAGGACATTTTCATTTATACAGATTTATGCTATGCATTTTTGTTGTAGCCCATGATTTTGGCTGCATCTAGCAGTCAAGGGGCTTCTGTTCGGTGGAAGGTAAGCCCATTTCAAATTGGTCCAGGACCTGACTGATGCATGCTATCTTTCTTACACACTCGCTATTGTAAAAACTAAGGCAAGGTTGGGGATGGTGCTATGTTTTATTTGGTCAATTGGCTCCGTACCTCTCATTAATAGTGCCCGTTGTGGTTGTGTTTTTATTGATATTTCTTTTTGGCCCATGCCTTCTGTCCTGCATTGGGAACTCATTTACTCGCATGCTATCAGGCTACCCAACAGAATATTACCCCGCACCCAATAGACAAGCTTGTAACGTGCCTGTGCTTCCCTACTTTTGTGCGAATACCCTGGATTTAGGGTATTAGTGGGGGACTGTGGGATAAATTGCATTAAGGTAGACTGATATACCAGACCTTTTCTCTGTAATTGACAGGAAACCAATATCTATTTGTATGTTCTTTTTTGAGACAGCATTTTTTGAGTAATGTCTGTCTCCGGCAGACCACTCCTCTTGTGAAACTGAGGCTAGAACCTTCTATAAAGATTTTATATTTTATATTTATATTTATATTTTATATTTATACTTTTCTATTTCTGAGCTTGTATACCATAACCTTAATGCATGTTCGCATGTCCACAGAGAGTATATATATCATGTTCTGTAATACATCTTTGGTTTTACTCAGAATGAACTGTCATTGAGGATCAAACCTGTCTTGACTCTTTGTTCGAGTAGCCCATGGTACCAGAGATCAGAGAAGACAAGGAATGGAGCAGGATTGAGGGAGAACAGAGGGAGACAGAAGTTATCCTTTAAATGACTCTTCTCAGTGCATCTCAGTGATTCAGTTTTTGTTTTTTGAATGTTGATCGATTAATTTATCTATCTATCTCTTTCTTTATTTATTTACTCATTTCTGAGCTGCTGTTATTGGAAAACCCAACACTTTGTGAAATGTGTAAGAAAATTGTATATATTTACTTAATTTATTTATTAAAACACTGTGTAGCATCTATTTTTCTGGGTGTACTCTGCCCTTGCCCAGAGTCGGCGGAGATAAACGCCAGCTACCCCGCAGCCATAATTAGGGTTAAGCGGTTTAGAAAATGAATGACCAAGTAAAATATATGATTATTTAACGGTTCTGTTAATATTTGATGAACATATACAATTCTTAAGGTGTGTGTGTGCACGAGAGAAAGAAAGATTATTTTTTAATCGATATATATGTTGTGTAGACTATGTTCACTAAATCCATGCAAAGGTCTTACCTTAGTGAGGTGCAGCTTTCCCCCAGAGCCTCTGGTACAAATGATGAGGTGTTTAGAGAAAAGAAAACACTGTCTTTCACCCTCTTTCTTCAGAGACAGGGAGCCCAAACGGCCACGAGTGATCTTCCCTTTTTCACTCATGGGTACTTGGATTAGTGATCCTTGGAATGGTACATTGTAGGATTGTAAAATGGAAAGAAAAAAAAATATTATATTTAAATATATTATGACTTTTTGTAAAATCTCAAATCAGTTTTATAATTATTATTAAGTCACTGTTCCTACCTCTAATTTTTAAATAGTAGAACAGCATTACTGTCTTTGGGAAATAAAAAATATATATTTCATAAGAATATCTGCGTGAAACTGAATGATGCTCTTATCTGAAACTTCCTCTTTTTCTTGGTCTGTTCATGTATGCATATAGTTGTTTTCAGTTGTTTTATTCTTATCATGGATTTGAACATCACTGCAATATATTGCTTTTAATGATTCTGTTGACATATTCTTTTTGTCTTGGCAAATATGTGTGTCTGTGTGTATGTATACACACACACACACACACACACACACGGTGCACGTTTTTATGAAATTTAGATTTTCTGAAATCAGCACAGGGCAATACGACCATGTATATGGTTGGATTATCAATAAGGTTGTGTTGAAAGTTATAAACTGGTTTTCCTTGCCACACCCAAAACCTTTTAATGTTCTGTGCGTGGCCATGATTCTCTCAACTTGGTAGTTTCCCTGTGCAAACATAAAAAGGTTTGCTTGACACCACATATTAGATTTACATACCCCTGAGATGACATATCCCCTGGCCCCATATGTCAGAAAACATGAAAAGTATACATTCCAAAACATTAAAAGACACAACTACACCGCTTAGTACAAGTAAATCTTCCAAGTTTATGGCCAGAATTTAAATGATCACATACAGACTGACAAATGGACTGAGGGACAGATGGACGAACCGATGACTATATCCCTCTGAATTACATGCCAGGAGGATAAAAACTTTCTTTCTTCAATTGAGGGTTAAAGGCCTTGCTCATGGTGCCAACAGTGGTGATAGTAGGAGTTAACCCTCTGTCCTTCAGATCAGTAACCACTTTTAGCACTACTTTAGTAGTTAGATAGTTCATCCCCTCTTTATGGTTTTCTGATTGCTGAATGGTGGTGGTGTTAACATCATGCTCTGCTCGTGGATTAAATAATAAACAAAGAGGACTACCTCCGAATTTCACGAATCAATGGTTAAACACACCAGTCAACTAATAAATAAAACAGGATAACATTAGGATTTTGCAATGGGCTTTCTAAAATACTGTCCTCATCTGTCTCAAAAATATGTGGACTGTGCAAAAAGTCGGGTGTATACCAGAAAACCAACAAATTTAACTGATGAATGATGATATATCCAACCAGCATTCTTTCAAAAGCTTGTTAATGGCTACTAAGAGAATTGTCAAGGTGAAATTTACTAAGAGACATTTAAACAAATATTAGGTGGCTTACATGTATATTTTTAACCCTTGTTGTTTTATGTATAATTTTGAAATCCAAACCATGTGCTGATGTCACAAAACCTAAAATATTATTAAACTTGTGAAGCAATTCTAAGGGTTTTGATTGTAAAAGTATTTGGGTAATGTAGGGATTTACCTTGTCTGACAAATGTCTGGCTAGTATCCAGGAGAATTTCACAGCCCTCCACAATCATGCGCTCAATGGCCAGGTTCTTCCTGATGTTTTCTGTTTCACTTACTTCATCATGCATGATTCTTAAAATAAGTATACATTTAGCACATTCACATCAAGATATAACAATGATGAAAATACATACTCTCAATCATTACACTTTTTAATTAATATCCAATACAGTTATTTAAATTAGACAAAAAACTGACAGTGTTGCTGCTTTAATCTATATTTAAAGAAACCAAACCATGCTATGCTGCAGAAATATTTACTCAGATTCCAATACGTCATTGCAGCGCATGCACTCAAAAAAGAATAACTTAGAAGTAACAATATCTTGAATATAGTCAAGCTGAACTAGCATTTGCTACAACGAGATTGCAGTATGTCAAATATGTCATTATTTACAAACACCCCACTGTTACTAATTTCAGGCTTGGGATTATGTATAATTATGGTGCCTTCTTGTGGAACATTTCCCCATTCATTTTTGAAATCTGCATTTTTTCCTCTGGTGCATTCTGGTTGATTTCTACCTCTTTCCACTATTGCCTTAAAAAACCCTTAAAACCCCTCCTGGATCCAAATCAGGATTGTGGCCAAAATGTATTAAATTTTTAATTGGCCCAAGACCCATATTTGGTTAAAATTTTATGGAAATCTCTTTATTAGAATTTCAAGTTATCGTAGTCAGTCACTCACACACACACACACACACACGCACACACACACACACACACACACACACACACACACACACACACACACACAATCAGTCTCATAATCTCAACCTAGGTGAATGTTAAACATTGCTATATTAAAGATCATTTCATTTTAATTTTTTGCAGTACTCATATTCAGAATTTTATTGTCATAATTAGGAAGCTGGATTTAACATGACATATTCATCATTAATAGAAATAAGTAAACTTTATTTACAAATATTGTAAATAGCTCAAGAATGCTGGTTCAAGTGGGAATCGTTTTTTTTTTGCACACACTGCAAAAATGAAAATGAAATGATATCAAATGGTGTTGTATTTGCTGTTATACAATTACTATAACCAATAAGAAAATGAAAAAAGAATGAAGAAAGAATTTAAGAAAGATAACTAAAACAAATTTAAGATATTTTACTAATTTTACAATTTAAATTATTCTTGATTTGTTGGTATCAGGCTTGAGCAATTTGAGGCACACGGGCATGACTCCTCGCAACTCTATATTTGTTTACTGGCTTCTCTGTCTGTAATCACACAAAAAACACAAATAGTGCAAGTGAAAACACATAGAGGAAACTCATTGTGTTAAATGCTGGTTCTACCAGACTTCTCTTCACCCGTACAGGGCCCTCACTGCCATGCTATACACCCACAACCCTTTGTTGACTTTGTTGACTTTTTGTTAGTATATGGAAAATCAGAATAATCCATTGGACTTCAGTCCCAAGACCACTGGGCTATAGTGGGGTACTTGTCAAGATAACTCCCCAATTAACCCCATGTTAAGATCTACTACACTCCACTACGATTCCCACATTCTATCACAATTTGCTTCACATCACAATACATCAAAATTTTTGACAGCCAATTTTTGCCACGATCAGTGCAATCATCACAAATCCACCCACTTCGTTTGTTATACTAGGCTGAAACTGCATTCATAACTATGTGCACATGCAAAAGTTATCTGCACAATGGTTTCCCTATTTGCTTACACCTTTCCAGAAGCAGGAATGAGTCACATGCTACCAGACAGACTAATCATGCAGTATGAAACATGGGACCATCACTGTGATCCACAAACTAAAGCCTAGTCCATGTAGTGAAAGAATTGTCCAATGCTTGGAAAGTAAGATCATGCTCATGACCTTTTCGGACCAGCTTGTATTAGTGATGATGAAATTAATGGCAAGAGTCACACAATTACCAGGACATACTATTCACTGCTACATAAATTATGAAAGGCCATCAAAACTGATGACAATTTAAGACAACTCGCATGTAGCCCAAATGGAAGCCTGATTCTATAGCTGTAAAATCTTTTCTTACCCATTTACCCTCCCAACCTTGCACCATCTGACTTCCAACTTTTTCCAACAAAGTGCAGTCATTTTACAGGAAGCACTTTAACAATCTTTATTGAACAGCCTTCATACATAGTTTTTCAAACCAGGTGATTGGCCTTACTAAACGGGGTCCAGGGTCCCGGTTTTCTGGGAACCCATTACTGCATTCACCTGTCTTTTCTCTCCTTTTTGTTTTGCAGACAGACAACCAAGGGGCTTAGGGGCCATTTTTTTCCCTAGATGGTGAAGGGAGAGGAGCACCTTGTGCAGTACATCGACCACAAGATCTCTATGAAAAGTACAATTACAGCAGAAATGATGAGGAAAGCCTCACCTTGCCAACAAATGGGTGGTCCTCACTCTCCAATAATACCTAGTGAGGTGCTTTTTACAGCCATTTAAATTTAAGGTGGTCCACAGGCAAGGTGTGAAGATGGTTGCAGCTGATTATCTTTCCCAGCAGGGGGGTCAGTGGCAGATCAGACAACTCAAACAGATTCTGTTTCAAACCTAAAAACGGCTACATGATGTCATGCCATGTCTCCTTCTCATCAGGCCTTGTGAAAACACTCTTGAAAGAAACAGTTTCACAGGGCCACAGTTGAGGAAGATATAAAAAGAGATGGGAACACAACATCTGAGACACACTTGTAGGAATTAGCACTCATGTGAGCTGGCACGTTTATAGTTGGGATCTGTAGTCTGCAGCAGCCATGTTTTGTATTGTTTTGGTTGCTAGGAGGTGGAGTTAATGTTGGACTGAAATGTAACAATAGTCCAATTATATGGTATGTGGCTCAGGTGAATCACGATCACTTCCGGTTGGGTGGACGCTGGCATGTTCGGCTGCTGCTACCTGGCTAATGGCAGAAATGTGGGCGAGCAAGCTGTATGTCTGCCTTGTGCTCACCTGGTTGCTCCTGTCATCCTGCCGTCATCCAGTGGCTAGACTACACCGCTACACAGCAGCTGAGTTACCCTCGTTCCACCGACATCAGCCTACTCTCCTACCACTGGCCGAGCTTCACCTCCACCCGAACATCGCTCTACTTCCCCGACGGAGATGCATCCACCGTGGGTCTCGCCGCATTGTCCACAACAGCAACACCTCGACGGTGATTAAATCCATCTCGTCCACCTTCCGTCTTGGTCCCAGAAACACCGGCAGGTCAAGCTCAACAACTCCACTGTTCACTTTGGTCTGCTCAACATCTGTTCTCTTACGAACAAGGGTCATCTCATCCAGGATCTCCTCACACAGCGTAAGCTTGACTTTCTTTGCTTGACAGAAACTTGGCAGTTGCCAAACGACTTCTCTCAGCTTAAACGAATCTACACCACCGAGGTTTGTTTACATCTGTCACCCTCGTAGCTGTGGTCGTGGCGGTGGTCTCGCGTACTTCACCGTGAGAACTGGAAAGCCATGCCAGTCTCGGTGTCTGTTTTCAGCTCCTTTGAATGTAATGTTTTCACTCTCCCTGCACCGACCCCCACCATCGTTGCCACAATATATCGCCCTCCAAGGCCGCACATTGACTTTCTTGATAACTTCACCACGCTACTCACCCATTTTTGCACTCTCTCCCTGATTATAATGCTCCTGGGGGATTTCAACATTCATATTGACAATATCAATCTCCTCCTCACTCGTGATTTCCTCTCATGCCTGGATAGTTTTGAACTACAACAACACATCCAATTCCCAACACATACAAAAGGTCACACTTTGGATTT
>JBCNYG010000004.1:12116850-12131591 GCA_039654305.1 Porochilus rendahli | reverse complement strand
CCATTATTAATTTAATGGCTGTACAATAATTTATGTAGTCTTGTGCCTATGCTGATTAGACGGAAAATGGGACGTTCTGATCAACTGGAACAATACAAATATGCATTTAATTGCAACTTTCCGGTCATGTGATATAACAAATGGTGAAAATATTGCAAGCTAATCTTTAAACATGGACAATAATAGAAGAGGTTTACAGAAGAGCTTTGGATACAGCAGAGATAGATCACAATAATGAAGTGGCGCAATTCAAGCAATAACGTAAGGTACTCTACCTTCTGAGGGCTGAAGTCGGACAGCATGATGCAGGTGGCCCCCACCCACAGTGGGCACATAAGCTTATTAACAATGCCATGAACATGATGGAGGGGCAGTGTGTGCAGAATCACATCATCTCTGCTCCAAGCCCATTCATTCACCAGGGTTTGGACCTGGGAGGGGGGAGAGAGAGGTGGGTTACCACATTATCAATTGTTTAAATGTCTCCTATTTCCTGTGACTAGGCCTTCATCTTGCTTCCACATGATGTCTTTGTGAAAATGTCTCGAGTAAAAGGGGCCTATTTAAACAAAACTGAGTAAGTATCCATTACAGTTTTCAAAAGAGCAAGAGAATAAAAGGAATGGCATGTGAATGGTACGCCACGATTGAGGTTCCTTTGGATAACACTTTTCACAGAACTGTAGGTTACCTCAAGAAGTGTGTCAACTGTGATTAATAATGGCTGCACACGCTGCATGACCTGCCAGCAGTTTTCTTTCAACATTTACATTCCATAAAAAAAGTGGGTCAGTGGATACAAACAGTGTGAATAAACAGTGACCTGCATGCCCACCACATGCATGAGGAATGATATGTGAGTGACAGAGAGATAGTGATGACCATCAGATGGCTCCTGAATCAGGCAGGTCATGCAAGCTGCTGAAGTGGCGGATCTGAGAGACTCACACACACACACACACACACACACCGTCAAAGTGCATCTTCTTCACACACAATTGCAAACTCTAATTTTCATAACTTCAAATGGAAAACCATTGCACAGTTTAACATAATTGATGAGTTGACCTGAACAAACTAATATTTATACTATTTTCTTTTGACTTTGTGCTGCTCTATGGTTGCAGGAGGACATTACTAGCAACGTTACAGTGGTGTTTCAAAAATAAGAGATGAGTCGTTATCCCATGTTAAATACCACAAGAGCTGAAAATTTACGAAGAATCTTATGTAGATAAAATAAATAAAACAACTTCCAGAAGGTAATGCAGCTAAAAGGTACAACATTGCTCACAGGGATGTACAGTTCAATGTACAGACATAGAAGTGAGAGAGTTGAACGGACTAAAAGCCTAAAGTGCTGCTGCATCATTTCTTTATGCAGAGATGAAGTGAGGACTAAATGCCACTGGTACCATTAACAGGCCATTTATTTGTAATTTAAAGAGGACTGTGTTGTCTGTGCAGATAGGAATACAAACACTCTCTTTAAATCTGCACATGTGCAACCTGCAGCAAACATGACATGCCAGAAAGTGAACCTTAAACACTACATCAGAGCAAGTGGGCTGATGGAAAATATGCACGCAAAAAAAACAAAAAAACAAACAAACAAAAAAAACCCAACAACGAAAAAAACCCTGATACATATATTGAAAAAAACAGACACGATAAACAATATTTGTGCTCAATAAGTTTGGAAAAGGATCTTATTGATAAATTGCTTCATCTCAATTATCCCAACACTAACCTCAATCAACAGGCAGTCAATCAGCATTGTGTGTTATATAGAAAGCTGTAAACCTAAGTGAAAATAAACCAACATGATGATGATATAAGTTTAAACAAAATCGTCTACTCTAAATTTAAGTTAAAACAAAATGAATTAATAAAAAACATGCCTTCCACTGGGGACACGATATACACAATCTCCACAATTAAAAAAAAAGCCTGAAATTCCATGACTTTTTATGACACATGCAGCACAATTAGGGTATAAAAAGAAGGCAGGGTGCATCCAAGAGATAAAACTTAAAGAAATCATATTTCCAAGTTCATCAAGATCCACTATGATGGTGCATCAAGGTCAGTTATGCTCTGTAAAGTTCTACTGTGCTCTACTAATTCCCACATTCTACCATGATTGGCATCAAATTGCAAAAAATTACAATAGTCATGGAAAATGATTTGACTGTTAATAATTGCCACAATCATCACGATTGCATCAAGTTCCCTCAAAATCATCACGATTTGATCCCACTCTCATCATGATTCTCTTAAATTGTGGAGACTGTGTTCATTGTGGCCCCAGTATAAACCCAGGTTATTTTAAATTTTAGGAAACAAAAAAGATAAAAAATATGTAATTCATATTTTGTTAAGTATTCTGCATGTTTATTAATTGCAGTAATTTGCACAGTGTGCTAAATCTCAGTGATCTTCATCTACAACATAACTCCAAAGCAAAACCTTAAAAAATAAATAAATAAAATAAAAACTTCAGTCACTACACACTTCAGGTCTGATTATACAAATGTCATTTTTCTTCAGTTCATTCATTTTAGGTTTTGTATCAATGACCAGATGTGATCACAATTACAGCATTTTCTGTCTGTGAAGCAGTGCTAATTCAGCACCATGGACAGCAACCACAAAAAAATATAACGAGAACAAAATTATGGTCACACAAACAGGTTAAGGCTTTTCTTAAAAAAGCTTTTCTTAAAATCTTACGATGAAGAATAAAACTTGTTCCAATTTCTTTCTTGAAGTAAAAAGATGCAAACATATTGTATCGAATGTAATCGACAGCAAATCACAGGTTTACGTTAATGTGTTCTAATAGGTTACTTTTGTAAAGTAACTCATACACTCGTATAGCAGACTTTCCAAATAATCTAATACTACACTTATATAAACTCCTTTTTATATGCTATAGCGAAGCCCTATTTTGATATTTACTGCATGATACAGAAGGAGTCTCTAATGTTAGTGCTTTGTATCAGTACACACTGTGTGCACAATTATTAGGCAAGTGAATATTTTGGCCATATCATTTTATCCATGAAGTTTATCCAACTCCAAGCTGTATAAACTTGAATGCTTATTGGAATTAATGCATACCACGTGATGTGTATTTGTGTAACAAGGGAGGGTGTGGCCTAAGGGGATCAACACCCTATATCAAGGTGTGCATAATTATCAGGCAGATTCTTCTCCTCAGGAAAAATGGGCCAAAAAAGAGATTTAACTGACTCTGAAAAGTCAAAAATTGTAAAAGGTCTTTCAGAGGGATGCAGCACTCTTGAAATATCTAACATATTGGGGCATGATCACAGAACTATTAAATGATTTGTTGCAAATAGTCAACGGGGTCGCAAGAAACATGTCAAAAAGAAAAGACAGAAATTAACCACCAAAGATTTGAGAAGAATCAAACATGAAGCGACATGGAACTCATTATCCTCCAGTGCTGCCATATTCCCCAACTGTAACCGTCCTGGAGTGTCAAGAAGTACGAGGTGTTCAGTTCTCGGAGACACGGCCGAGGTAAGAACGGCTGAAACCCGACCAGCTCTGAACAAGACACACAAGTTGAAATCTCAAGAATGGGCCAAGAAATATCTGAAGACAGATTTGTCAAAGGTTTTGTGGCCTGATGAGATGAGCATGACTCTTGATGGACCAGATGGATGGGCCCGTGGTTGGATCAGTAACAGACACAGAGCTCCACTTCGCCTCAGATGGCAGCAAGGTGGAGGTGGGGTACTGGTATGGGCAGGTATTATTAAAGATGAGCTAGATGGACCTTTTTGGGTTGAAAATGAACTCAACATCCACTCTCAGACCTGCTGCCAATTTTTACAAGACACTTTCTTCAAGCAGTGGATCAGGAAAAAGTCTGCATCTTTCAAGAAGACTTTGATTTTTATGCAAGCCGACATATTCAGCTGCGTGGCTGCCCAGTAAATGCCTTAAAGATGAAAACCCAATGACATGGCCCCCTTCTTCACCTGACTTAAACCCTAATGAGAACTTTGGGCCCTTCTTAAGCAGGAAATTTACAGTGAAGGTAAACAGTGCACCTCTCTTAACAGTATCTGGAGGCTGCGGTTGCAGCTGCACAAAAAGTTGATTCTGACCAGATCAAGAAACTGACCGACTCCGTGAATGGAAGGCTTGTGACTGTTATATTCTCACTTTAACAGGTGAAAATAAACAAGTAAGATGGGAAAATCTGTTTTTCATTTAGTTGCTTAATATAGATATTCTCTTAAGAAAGCCAAAACGTAACTTTTCCTACTTAAATGTTCAAGTTTGAGGGTTTGTTAACAGGTTGGATTGACCAAGAGTGCTGTATAGTTGTACAATAACAATCAATCCTCAAAAATACAACTTTCCTGGTTGCCCACTCATCAGGGGAGTTATTGAGAATCTTCGTTACCACAGTTTACTGACTGTATATAAACTGTGGTAACAAATATTCTCACTAAATCCCCTGATGAGTGGGCAACTACAAAACAGGTCTGTAGGGATGAAATTGTAGTTATATATGTATGTGTGTGTGTGAATACGAATACGAATAAGGAATGTGAATACTGTTCTATACCTCTTTAGCAATCTTAATATTTGTGTTGAAGAGGAAATGTGTCAAGTCAAAAGTTTCGATAAACACCTCTTCCTTGGCACTACGTATGGTTTCTTTTAATTCTTGAGCGAAGTACAACCCTGAATGTAAAATGTTTGAAAGAGTATGTAAAACATTCATAAAAGTAAATTGTAATGATTTGCAAATTTACTGTTGAAACTTAGTTTTTTTTAACATGTACATTCCGTCTGAATTTGATGCCTAAAGTACATTTGGAAATATTTGTGAAAAGGCCACGCCTATCAATCAACTTCTTTTTAACCACCGATCCCGAGTGAACTGAGGGACACTTTGTGGACAGTTTGGAAAGTAAAATTCTGTCCCATTTTTGGGGGGCTGAGAGACATTGGAGACTTTGGTCTCTCAGTTATCTGACACTTTCCCAGTTTTTTTTATTTCCCCTGTCCCAATGTTTATGGAAACATGTAGTTATCAAATTTAGATTTTGGTTTATGTTTACAAAACCAAAAAAAAGCTTATCGTGTAGTAACTTTATGGATTGGCCTAAATTGCCAAAGTGAGTGCTCCTTGTTTTGCTCATATTTATTAGACGTTCTTTATTTCTGACATTTTGTGTATTCACCAAATCTTACATTTACTATTGACGTAAAAGCAGCTTTACATAGTCTAAGTAATTTAAAAAGGAATTTAAACATTTTTTCTGCAATCCCTACATATCCCTTCTTGTTGATGCATAAGTGCAGGGAAGGTCAGAAGGGGTTGCACTGTATGTTTGTTGATTTGGAGACAGTGTATCACCTCAGGATTCAGGAGTGTTCGAGAGCCATGCGAGGGAGGTAAATGATATGTATGGTTTACACTGTGACAGCGTTGAGGCGGGTGGTAGCAATGATGGACTGATGGAGGCGGTATTGAATTAAAGATCGTCTTTGACCCTTTCTTGTCTGCTGTGGTCATGAACAGGTTGGTCAGACATGAGCATCCATGGGCTCTGATGTTTGCGGATGATATTATAATCTGTAGTGAAAGCAGGGAACAGGTGGAGACGTGTCTGGAGAGGTGGAGATACACAATGAAGAGAAGAGGAATGAAAGTCAGCTGGGTTAAGGTCTGAAATGTCCTCTATTGCATCACAAAATGTGATGCAAAACAAGCTGTTTTGTGATCTATTGTATCACTTTTTGTAGAACGTTTTGACTTAAGCACTTTGTGAAGTCTGTATACCTGATTCAAAGCAAAATATGATGCTCCAGTTTGTTGTTGAATAAAATTAAACCGTAGTATTTTCTAGTCCACTGAGGATCTCTCTCTCTCTCTCTCTCTCAAATTCACGGCTAGACCCAAGACACTGTATCAGTAGCAAGTTAACGTGACAGTTATTTTTGCGTCAGAGAGTTGTTTCTACGGGGTTGACTATCCAAGGTAATGGACAGTGTTCTATTGAAGTGAAGGAGGGAGTGCAGGCCGGATGGAAGGATTTATGATAGAAACATAAGAGTGAAGGGAAAGGTGTATAAGATGGTTAAGGATGTCTGTTGTGGTGACCCCTAACGGGAGTAGCCAAAAGAAGGTGGACACGTGGTCACTTATTCGGACATGTATTCTTATCTGTCCTGTGCATGTGCGTCTGGTCTCCTCAGCTCATCCTGACCAATGTTGACGTGGAGCTGAAGTACTTTGACCTGGGCCTCCCCTACCGTGACCAGACTGATGATCAGGTCACCATCGACTCTGCCCTAGCAACCAAAAAGTATAGTGTTGCTGTGAAGTGTGCCACCATAACTCCTGATGAGGCCAGGGTTGAAGGTAAAGTCTTTTAATATTTCACCTTTCCAGTTATTGCGCCATGGTTTTTGAGGCTGACTACATCACTTCTCTTAGAATTCAAGTTGAAGAAAATGTGGAAAAGTCCTAACGGAACCATCAGAAACATCTTGGGCGGCACAGTTTTTCGTGAACCCATCATCTGCAAGAATATTCCCAGACTCGTTCCGGGTTGGACTCAGCCCATCACAATTGGCAGACATGCCTTTGGTGACCAGGTCTTCTATTCTTGGACATGCTTATATTTAGTAGTAAATTACAAAGTAAAATGTTTTTCTTTAACCTTGTATGTAATTATGTAATTATGTCCTGTTTGCAGTACCGAGCCACAGACTTTGTTGTGAACACACCGGGCAAGTTTAGGATCAGTTTTGTTCCAGCTGATGGAAGCAAAGGCCAGGAGTGGGAAGTGTTTGATTTCCCGGCAGGTGGCTGTGGGATGGGCATGTACAATACTGATGAGGTCAGGAAATCACACTACTTTTTTTAAAACGTGTTCATTTTAATGTAATTTATTGATACTCTATTAAAAAGAAATGATTATGAACAGCTCGTTTAGATCAGAATTCTGGGGAACTGTTATGTCGTTAAAATAGCAACAGGAATACAAAAGTCTAAATATGTTTGTGAATCTTTCACCTGGCATAGCTCAGACCCTTCCTAATGTTAAAGCACAGTATTCCTTTATGCGCCATGTGCATTCCCTTCTGAATGAAGAAATTCCTATTCTTTAACTATCGATACTATCCGCTTTATCCAGATAAACATTCAACGGTAATGTGTGTGAACTTTAATAGTGAGGGCTGTGATGTATTTTCATACTGCAGGACATTACATCACACACTGACTAGAAGCTACAGGCCTTTGGGATCATGAAATTAAAAGTCTTGAAATGTAAAAAGATCTAGGCCCCCCCCCCCCCAGTCTAGTCTTCGCCTAGTCGAGGGGAAACACAGCTGTTTCTAGCTTGTGTGTCAGACCTCGTAATATGATATGATAGTCTGGTGATCTCGCCGTGGAACAGCGAGCAAAGGTCAGATTATTAACAGAAGCAAGCAGCACCTGGTAAATTTTGACGTCCAAGCATAAAGTAAAGTGGTGATTGGTTGTTCACAAACGAGGTCAAACGTATTGTCCATCCACGAGAGAAATTACACGGGAATGCTCCTGTAACGAAGATTGTATTCATAGTTTTCCAGTAAAGCGTTAGTTCTACCCTGCATAAGTTTTGTAAGATTCTGACTACGAGTTATTGTCGAGTTTCACCTCGATATTAAGAGCTGATGTTAGCATGTAGACCCGTTTGCTAGGTGACTCTGTCGGTCTGCCTTGTTGTTGTTTTGTCAGGGATGTGGTTTGCAGACCACACAGTTGATGCAATATTTGTCTGATAATGTAGCTATGGAGACGTTTGTGTTTCTTAAATACTATTAAAATATTAATAGTATTAAAGTTACAATATAGTGTGTATATATAGTGTATTAAGGCAGCCTATGCTTTAAAGTATATGGTATATTAAATGTATACGGAGCTGCTTTGTAAATGTATTTGCATATGATGCCCATGTTAATTTTAGTACAAGAAAATAACAAATACTTGATTTTGGACTTCAAATTATTAATTTGTTCTCAGGCATTTTATTTTATTAGATGTACTTTATTTAAAACATTTTAAGTTATTTTGTGTAATTGTGTATTTTATTTTATAATTTCTGTATATATAAAAATATATTTTTGCATTATTTGAGAAACACCTAAAAAAATTAAATAAATTAAAAAAAGCAGCACGCTAGAGCAGCTGCCCATTTTTTTAATAAACTTGTTTTCATCCCTGATTCTTCAGTGTTACTGTGTGTTAGTTCAAATGTGGCCATCGTAACAAAATCTGATAACTATCACAACATAAACAAGTAAATACCTGACGTAGAAGCACCAATCACTAAAATGAGAGCCAGGGAATTATTTTATATAGTATGCTAATATGTGGAATTCAGGGCTGTGCACAAACATATTGGGAACCCGAGCGTAAAACATGGGTACCCCTTTCATAAAGACAGAATGTTTGTTCATTTTGGGCACCGTAGTGGTTAGGTTTGCTGCCACACCGCCAACAAAGAAAGCAGTGCCACACAGACTTCAGTGGTTCATCGTCTTCCGCTTCCTGGAAGGGGCATGGGGTAACTTGGAAATTGTTTGGGATTTCTTCATCAAACCTGGAAGTTACTTCTACTCTGCAGTGTAGTTGCGTTTTTTGATATTTTAGATTCCTGCAATTCATATTTTCATCATGTCTCCATGGCAAACAATTTACCATCATAGAATACGGATGGAATTTGTTTCTGGGCAAGAATTCTGCTTTTCCGCAGGATTTTTAAAAAATAAAAAGGTTTTTATTTTGACAACTTGAACTAGAGAAGTAAAATCTACTGAGCGTACTCACGCCGTAATCTCCAGAATATCTAGTATCTCATCCGGGTTGCAATCACGTGACCGGTAGCCGGAACCTGCCCCTCATGTTAAAGTGGGGGAAACAAACCACTGTGCTGCGAGGATACAGTCCAGTTAGCTGTTTTTTTTTTTTGTTTGTTTTTTGTTTTTTTGCGTGAATCTAGTGCTGTCATACCTAGAAGCTGATGTGTACTGAGCTGTCCATAATGTAAAGAAAAACAGTCAGTTAAAGTTTCGTATGTGGCCACTAAATGGGAAAAGATGCAACTAACTGTCTAACCGTCAAACTATCTTTTTATTTCATTTCAGCGCCTTCAGTGTGCATACTGTGTATCTCAGTGTTCAGTTTTTATTCACAGGTGTTTATATTTCTATTTAAAAATTGTGTATATAACTGCTTGTGTTTATATTCTGCTCTTGGCGGTGTTAATTGCAATTACTGCCTTGCTCGTACCTTTTTTAAGCTTAGAGTCTCATAAAATTTAGTTGTCTGTGAACATAATGAAAATAAGGAATCCTGAATCTTATGTTGCCATTCCTAACATGAATAAAATTCATAATAGCATTCTTAATATTTCATAATACAATTTCATGAGTTGTCAGTAAAGGTCATTTGTGTTACCTTAATATTTGGAGATATTTTAAATAACATAATGAGATATAAATAACAATAACAAGATTCCACCATTTAACATCAAACATTTTTTAAAGACTCCGCTTTTGCTGACGAATACCCTTAAAGTCGGATTGTTTTTTTTTCAGTCTTTTTACAGACACTGTATATGGGTTGTGTTTATTTCGAGGCCTGAACTTAAAAGCAAAAGCTACCTTTTCTGCAATTCATATTTTCTGACCTGTGGAGGCTGGTGGGATATATCATCCCCTGATGACTCTTGTTTTCCTTTAGTGACATCAGTTAATTTCATATTATGCGATATCAACAAGAAGGGGAATAACAGAAGCGTATGTGATCAGAAACATCTGGCACATTAAGGTCTGTTTATCAACCAAACATCCAGAATTTTCCCAAGGACATGTTTGCTTAAAGTTAAAGGTGGCATTTAAAAAATCTTTGACAATTTTCAAATTCAGCCAGTACCTAACTGCATAGTCAAGAATCAGCAAATTATTCATCCAAGATTTGTTACATGAATGAAGCAATACTTTATTTTGTAATTATTTTCCATATTTCATATATCTGATACTGGCAAAGTATAATAACCTTCAATCAAAAGTTCATGTTTTACCCACCAACAAAGTAATTTAAAAATGTAGATCACAGGCAAGACTTTACGTTTTACTTCTCCAGAGTCAAAATTGTCTACAGCTTTGGGGGTTAACTCTCTTTATTTAACTTCCTTTCCTATTTACTAATGCATATCGAAGGTTTATAAAATACTCTCTACGGTCACCCCAACACATCTCAGTTCCATACTCATCTGTGTATCACACACACATACTTCACTCATCAGTAGGGGATCATGCAAGCAGAATGTTTTGCCGAGCACACTATTTGGGGGCTTGCTAACGTGAACCCTGTCAGTGATTTATAGCACATGACGACAAAAAATATTTCTGAGGGAGCAAAATAAAATATTAAAGGGCTATCTCTAGTAACCCAGGAGTCGAAGCTATAGTCTACTAATCCATAGTCTGACACATTATCCATTGTGCCACATTTTCGGACAAGACCACAAACCCTTTGGTAGTGCTTTATAAAGTAGGTACGCAAGTTTAATGTTTTAACCTACAAGATTTCAAGCAGTATTGCTTGTCCAAAGCTTTACCTGTGGTAGACATCTCATGAAAATCTGCATGCGACCTTTTGCGTAATCCTCCTTATAATCACACGGACTTGTTCAACTAATAAACACACAAACTTTACAAAAAACATCACTGCCTTGGAGCAGGTTAAAAAAAAAAACAATCACTGAGATGCATAAAAGATCACCCCCTCTTAAAGCATCCTTTAACTCAATCAGATTAACTCAGATTAACTTCTCTGCACAACAAACTAATTGGCTTCCACCTGTGATCATCACCATTGGTTCTATAACCATCTCACTGATTACATAAATGCAGTTTATATTTTTTGTGTTTTTTGTTAATAAAGAAATTGAGAGTTGAGAGTATTTCCCTTTATTTAATTATTTTCCTCCCTGAAGGGGTTAATAAAGAAATTGAGAGTTTTAAATTATGAAATCGTCTCCTGTTAATAATTAGGTCAGTGCTGACCTAGCTTTAGCAGTGCCTGTCTCTGAGAAATTAAGACACGAGTACACGTGTAAGCTCAACTTGTTTGCGTTAACTAAAGGAATTTAAAGAGCGAATGTTTGGGGCTCGTGGAGCGTTGCACACTTAGGACTCGGATACAGTTCTCAGCTGTAACAAAACTTCCCGGTTCTGGATGCAAAAAACAGACAGGTGGACTGTTAATGCCATTCATGTCAAAAATAAGAGGAGCCCTTTTAAGAGGAATCCTTCAGAGCATCAGTCACACTCATTGATGGTATGCTTGCCAAAGTGTACACGCATCCAAGCTGTGGGCCCGGTGGCGGTTAGGGTGCCGGGATTACGTTTGAGAGAT
This sequence comes from Porochilus rendahli, assembly GCA_039654305.1. Taxonomy (NCBI): domain Eukaryota; kingdom Metazoa; phylum Chordata; class Actinopteri; order Siluriformes; family Plotosidae; genus Porochilus; species Porochilus rendahli. The sequence continues at coordinate 12,120,124 of JBCNYG010000004.1, read as the reverse complement.
CATGGGTTCGAATCCCAATTGGATCCCCACCGTGCTGAGACCCCTGGGCAAGGTTCACACAAGTGTGCCTCTGTCCACCCAGCAGTATACACGGGGACCATTAAAAACCGAGAAGGTAACCTGCGATGGATTAGCGTCCCATCCAGGAGGAGTTGAACTCCTAGTTGCTTCACACTACCGAAACCAGGCATAAACACCGGCTCTGATGAGCCACTAGGCTCGGGTGTAAAAGCCCAACAGACCTACCTTGCCAAAGTCTTCGTCAGCAGTAAGTTCACCGTCCCCTTCGATGTAACCTGTGGTCTAGCCAATTATCCTGTTCTTAAACATACAACACTACCGGATCTTGGTGTGGACTTGTTACAAAATTGATGGCAATCTCTTTAACCTTCGCCATCTGAAAACAAAATATTGCTTGTTAACAAGGCTCGGTGACCACTTGTATGTGGACGATGTCACAATCTGCACATCACTGGATTCACTTCAGGATAGAACTACAGCACTCCAAGTTGTTTTAAAAATTAAACATCTATTTATGTTTGCTATTTATTTATTTGTGCCATTCCTGAAGGGCCCCATATTTCAAATGTTTGACACGATTCCTCTCTCCACTAGTCCATCACTGGCTTTGCTCACAGCTGCTTCCAGTATGCTATCCAGAAAAAATGGCCTCTCTACATGAGCACCAAGAATACCATCCTGAAAGCATATGATGGGCGCTTCAAGGACATCTTCCAGGACATCTTTGAGAAGTAAGCTATGTGGGTGAACGTTGTTGTGTTGTATGTGAAAGAAATACACTATGGCCAAAAATATGTGGACACTTGTGTGCCTTTTAAACATACGATGAGTAATAATATGGAATTTGCTGGAATTAATAACAAAGAAAGGAAATCTTTACGTTTTTTTCTTATTCAAAGGCATTGAGGTGGCGGTCTGTCTCACTTTCAGCCATACAGGTTAAACTCGAAAAATTAGAATATTGTGCAAAGTTCATCCGTTTCAGTCATTCTCATTTAAAAGGGGAAGCTGATATATTATATAGACTCATTACATGCAGAGTGAGATCTTTCGAACCTTTATTTGGTATAATTTAGATGAATATGGCTTGCTGCTTTTGAAAACCTCAAATTCAAAGTCTTTTCAAAGAAAATTTTAATATTGTGAAAAGGTACAGTATTATAGGCTCACGGTGTCGCACGCGAATGCGGAAATTAATCCAAAACACATCCAACGGTTTCTGAGCCTTTAAATAGTCTCTCAGTCTGGTTGATTGGAATTCACAATCATGGGAAAGACTGCTGACCTAACAGTGCAGAAATCTTGTTGTGCACCATCATTGACACCATCCACAAGGAGGGAAAGCCTCAAAGGGTAAATGCAAAAGTTGGATGTTCTCAAAGTGCTACACACATCTTAAAGCACATTAATAGAAAGTTAAGTGGTAGAGAAAAGTGTGTAAGAAGGTGCACAAGCAGCAGGGATGACCGCTGCGTGCAGAGGATAGTCAGGAACAGACCATTCAAAAGTGTCGGGGGAACTTTTGGATATGGGCTTCAAATGTCGTATTCCTCTTGTCAAGCTACTCCTGAGCATCAGCCAACGTCAGAAGCATCTTACCTGGGCTAAAGGAAAAAGAACTGGTCGGTGGCTCAGTGGTCCAAAGTCCTCTTTTCTGATGAGAGCAAATTTTGCATCTCGTTTGAAAACCAAGGTCCCAGAGTCTGGAGGAAGAATGGAGAGGCACACAATCCAAGATGCTTGAAGTCCAGTGTGAAGTTTCCACAGTCTCGGGTAATGTGGGGAGCCATGTCATTGGAGCATTTGGTGTTTCCTTCAGCACACAAGCTTCATTTACCAGCAGGACTTGGCATCTGCCCACACTGCCAAAAGTACCAAACCCTGGTTCAATGACGCGCGGGATTACTGAGCTGGATTGACCAGCAAACTCGCCTTACCTGAACCCATAACACCTCAGCAGTGCCACAGGCTTATAGCATCCATGCCATGCCGCATTGAGGCAGTAAATCATGCAAAAGGGGCCCAAACCAAGTACTGAGTACACATGCATTATTATTGTTGTCAGAGGGCTGACATTTCTTTTATTGATTTCATGTAATGTTCTAATTTTCTAAGATTTCTTAAGCTTTAAGCCATAATCATCAAAATTATAACAAAATACAGGCTTGAAAAACCTCAGTTTGCATGAAATAGGTTTATATAATATATTCGTTTCACCTTTTAAGTTGAATTACTGAAATAAACGAACTTTTCCACGATATTCAAATTTTCTACGTTTCATCTGTAGCAGTAGTAGTTTGATGGCAAAAAAGGCTGGATTTGCAATTTGAAGTGATAGTAGAATTTATTCCGCCTATGTCCAGCTATAGCCCTGCGATGGCCTACCGAGCTGTCTAGGGTGTACCCTGCCCTCGCCCAGAGTCGGCTGAGATGGGCACCAGCCTCCCCGCGACCCTAATTAATAATAAGCGGTTCAGAAATGAGTGAATGAATGAATGAATGTCCAGCTATATTTAAAAACCATCTTTTTAAAGGTCAGATTAATTTTAGTTCAGTTGTCTTTCATTAAGACATGCGAACACGGTTTATCCATTTGGCTGATGTAAACCGTCCCTGCATGCATCTGTTCCCTACAGGTCATACGGTGTAGGAATGAGTTAATGCACTCTTGTGAGATGCAGGTCTCAAATGAGTGGATGAAACGCTTTCAGAAGAGCCTGGAGCAGTTCCTATTAAACCTACGCCACATCCCTGAAGTGGCTGCTGCAGGTCAACAGATTCAGGAGGTATAAGACAAACATGCCATAAATAAAGAGTGCATAAGTTTGAAAAAAATCTACACTGTTCTTTAATATCAAGGTCGCTGGTGCATGTTCATGGTATCTGCTTACAACTGTAAAATAACCCTGCAGGGTGTTTTTGAATCTTTAATGTATATGTATGTTGTGAATATTAAAACTCACCGTCTTTGTTTACTTCCCTGCAAATAAACAGATATTACACAAAACAGTTATAACATTAATAGCCGTCAGTTGTGCCTTCGTTAAACATACCCAAATCCACTCACTCCCTCCCTCCCTCCCTCCCTCCCTCACTCACTCACTCACTCCCTCCCTCACTCACTCACTCCCTCCCTCCCTCCCTCCCTCCCTCCCTCCCTCACTCACTCACTCACTCACTCACTCCCTCCCTCACTCACTCCCTCCCTCCCTCCCTCACTCACTCACTCCCTCCCTCACTCACTCACTCACTC
>JBCNYG010000004.1:12002719-12013522 GCA_039654305.1 Porochilus rendahli | reverse complement strand
ATATATATATATATATATATATATGCATATTATATTTCATACTTTTACAGTAAAATCCTGCAAGATATAGAAGATGCAAACACAGCTATATGGGAGGAGACCCTGTCCAGCTCCAATTCTGCACAATTTCCATCTGCACGTGAGTGAAATTAAGAATCACTCAACATGAGATTCTCAGATTAAAGTGCTATTCTTCGCTCATGTCAGAATCTTAAGCTTTACATGTTACTAATGAATTGTTACAGAGATCTATATGCCTTTAAAGTACTGTAGCAAAATTGTACTCCTGCCACAAATGTTATAAGTTGTATTTTAAATAATACAGGTATACAGTGATCTTTGATTAATTATTAATAATTGCTTAACTGTAATTTAACTCACCCACAGGCATTCTTCCATGTCAAGTGATCAGAATCCCAGTGAACACATTCCGAGTACTTCCATGTAAGTTGCGCTCTAACCTGGCTAAAAGACGATGGGAGTATAGAAAGGATGCTGGACACTTTCTCTATCCAGCCTTTGATGGGGGGCTATTGGTAGTGGCTCAGACAGACAGGGAGGAGTCTTATGAATGTTGGTCAGAAGAAAAGGGCTTTTGGCAGCTTCTGGCCAATTACTGTGTGAAAGCAGAGCCACAACATGAGAGCACCATTGCTAGCTCTCATAATCCCCTGATGCCCAAGGAGGAGCCAGTGATCCTTCCTGGTGAAGCCTACTCATCAATGATGGAGACTAAAACCTACTTAAATGAGTTGATTGTTGTATGCACACTTTTGGGCTTCTCCCTCTTTGTCTTTTCTTTGTGTGTGCTCTACCAGAAGAAAGACTGCATGAAATCCATGTTAAAACAAGGTGAGTGCCCCAACAGGCAACAGAACAATGCACATATGGCAGGAAAGTCTACTGAATGTTTACCTTTAAATGGCAACAACATCCCATCCTCAGTTTCTGACCACAAGGGCTACCAGACACTCCACGACAACTACTTCTGCAGTACACCAACACAAGAATGCTCCTCACCTGAGAACAGCAAAAGTTTCTCAGAATCAGAACAACGCCCACTGCACCTGAAAAACACTTATATAGAGATGTCACCCACCTGTCCACATCCACGAGTACGGCTCGGCTCAGAGATAAAAGACTCCATCATTTGAGACTCTGAATTCTAATTACAGCTGCAATGACAGTGCAGTGATGTGGCAGGATTCACAGAACAGGACATACAATTAAAAAAAAACTTGAAACCCATTTCTGTTGAACATTTTATAGAATATGTATGTACTGTTTTGTCGCCTACTTACATTTTGGTGATATCCACCATTCTCTTTTGTCATTGGTAGTCTGAACATTGATTAATAAATAATTTTACCATTGCAAGGTGCCAGAAAGCTAAATATAGTTGTCTTGTAAACCAGCATAGATTGTGTTACTGTTACAATGTGAAAAAGCTGTGAATAAAAAGCCTCGCAATATGGTCTATATATGGCTAGAGTTATAAACTTTAGTTTCTTTATTCCAAGTCATTTATATTATATAAAGCATTGGAAAGTTATCAGGAATTGGAATTTTGTTTAAAAAAGTAACGCTTTTTTTAAGACCACACCTTTCTGCCTCAGTGCAACACACTTACACTCCAGTAATAAAGTAAAATTATGCATGAAATAGAAAACTATATAAGTACTAACTACATTACCAGAAGACTAAAGATAGTTTACAAAATGAAATGTAAGAATAAGTCAGAGATTGGCATGTGGGGGTGACTTTGGTTTGTGACTAGGGTGGTCTGGTAAAACCCGTCATATAACTGACCCCTGGTATAGCCAAAAACTATTATACCTAGCCCCAGGATCCACCACAGTGGCCAAGGCCAATTTACAGTATTTTGTGCCTGGGGAAGCCTCATGCTTTGACTTTTGCTTTAGTATAGAGGTCTGTAATCTATATAAATGGCTATAATTGCAACCACTGGAAGAAGCTTTTTTTAAACTAAGCAGCCATCTAGACTCTTGGAGGATGAGTAGGGGTGCACTTTATTTATTTATTTTTTGATGTATTTACATTTTTCCCCCTTTGCATCATTGACAATTTGTTAATTTCCAAAAGAATCTTTTTAAATCTCCATCTCCATCTCCAAATTTACCCAGACTCTCTATAAACTAAAACATCTGGGGAGTGTGCAATAGCGCACTGTTTGGGACACAGCTTGAGGGTGCTTTGCAGTCTTACTTATTCAAAATGGTTACAACTACTAGGGTCACAGGGTCACATAGGGGAAAATGCAGTATACTCTGAACACACCAGACCATCGCAGGGTCAACACACACAACTATTCACACACAAAGGAACACATATCAGTGTTGCAGGTAGGCTAGAGCTCACCCCAGCTGACCTGAGGCAAAAATGAGGTACACCCTTAACAGCTGGAAAGTCCATGAAAGTCAAAAGTGAAGTCAAAGTGCATGGCCAACACAGATGCACAGTCTTTCACAGACCTATCTATGTATCTATGTGCAGTCGTGAATATTTAATAGCCCAATGTGCATGTCTTTGGACTGTGGTAGGAAACCGGAAACCTGGAGGAAGCCCTGTGCATATACTAAAATATTCCAAGTTTTGAACATCTTAGATGTAGCACTGTTAGAGTACCATAGAGTATGGCACAGCTGCAAACCCACCAAGATAGTCCCATCCACCTAAAGAGACCAGGAAAGGAGAGCATTGATCAGAGTAGCAGACAAGAGGCCCATGGTAACTGGAGGGATTCACAGCTCAGGAGGAAATCTGGCCACAGGACAACAATTGGTAATGCACACCACAAGTCTGGTGTTTATGGAAGAGTGGCAAGAACGTGTGGAATAAGGTGGTCTGTACAGATGAGACCAAAATTTCCATTTTTATTACTTTTCTCAGTTTGTACTAGGCCTTCCTGTACTCACAAGGATCTCCATATTTAAATGCAGCTGTCCTAGCTCTGACCCATGGGTTTTGATTGGGATAAGTTTGTACATTAACCAGCAGTACAACATCATCAATGCATTTGTGGATGTATCTGGTAATATATTTAGCGTAATCATTAACATTGGTTTTACTGGCAGTTTGGAAAGCTTCCCAGTCGGAACCAGTGATGCAGGACAGTGTCTGATTGGTTGGTCCAGTGGTGAACCGAGCACGTCATCAGCTGCTTGTGCTTCAGCCTTTGCCTATAGGCTGGTAGCAGCAGGACCGTGGAGTGACTTGATTTCTGGTCATGGGCGGGCTTTGTAGGCAGGGTGTAAAGATGATTTCAGCAGAATCCAGTTAACATAATAATATTCTGCTAGTGGTATAGTCAGCTGTATCCACCGCAGCATCCTTAGGGCTTTAGCTCAGATTAGCTCAAAAAGTAGCGATGCTAATGGATTAGCTTGCTCACTAGCAAAAGTTAGCCAGCTCGACTGTCCTGTTTGCTCCGCCACAATATTTTTGCCCCATGTAAGATTTCTTTCTAAGGTTCTCCTTTTTACAGATTAAATGGTATCTTTCAATATATACCTGGGAGACAGAAGCACAACTCTGACTCGAAAGCTGGGAGGTGCAATACCTATTTATATATTTCTATATAGAAGCATCCAGAAAGGTCTTCACTGGTCCAATTTCAAGGACTTGGTGGATCTCGCGATTCCAGTGGATGGTTTCGGGAGAGAGAGACCAATTTCAAGGACTTGGTGTATCTAGCGATTCCAGTGTACGGTTTCAGGAGAAAGAGACCGAGCTGTCTAAGGGACCTCCACTCACCGGGAGTTACATTGTGAGTCACTGCTGTTTTTATTGCCAGTTGCAGAGTGAGCGCTCCTGTCCGTTCAGGAGGAGCCAATGCAGTTGTCTGGTACGCGGGCCATAAAAAAAGATTGAGGTAGGCAGAGACACACTCACACGTTTCCCTTCGCACTTTAACTGCGGTATCTCTGCTAATCCAAGTCAAGGTTATCTTCCTACAGACCCTCATCAATTCAGGGAAAGATGAAAACAGACTGTTCAGACTGTTTAACAGACTGTTCATTGGTTAAGAGGTTGGGGATCAAGGATGAACCACTCTCCCAGTCTGTCTCCACCTGAGCCCTGAATAACAAGCTTCTAAGTTGGGTTACCCACAGGACGGAGACCATGCTCATGACCATTGGTGAGGCCCAATCCGAATGCATCTCCTTCCACCTCCTAAGTTGCACGCATCACCCTCTTGTACTAGGGTTCCCATGGCAAAGAGCTCACAACCCCCACATAATCTGGGAGACGGGGGTGATTAGGAGCTGGGACCCCATCTGTAGGTCATCCTGTCTTGCCTTGTCCTCTTTGCCTCATAGGTCCCAGGAAGGAGTAGTTAATGTTGTGCAGGAACCAGGCCTTAACGACCACCCTGACCTATCTAGAGTCCCCCCATGCATCCATGACCTTCAGGAGATCTTCATTAAGTTCCGAGCCATGTCTCTCCCACCTCATCGGCCGTGGGACTGCGCAATTGACTTCTTGCCAGGAGCTCCCATTCCCAAGGTCCGACAGTACGCCCTCTCGGGCCTCGAGAGGAAGGCCATGGACGAGTACATCGAGAGCTTACTGTGGGCTCATATCATTCACTCATCCTCTTTGGAAAGAAACCAGGTTTCTTTTCTGTGGAAACGATGGATGGCTTGCTTCGGCCTTGCATAGACTATCGCACCCTGAATGACATCACTGTCAAGAACCGGTACCCACTTCCCCTCATTTCCTCCACCTTCGAGCTGCTTCATCAGGCCCAAGTATTCACCAGGTTAGACCTGCAGAACGCATACCACCTGGTCAGGATCCTTGAGGGAGACGAGTGGAAGGCCCAGGTTCAACACACCCATGGGCTACTATGAGTACATCATCATGCCCTTCGGGCTGACCAATGCCCCCGCTGTCTTCCAGGGCTTCATCAATGAGGTGCTATGTGAGAACTTGAATGCCTTTGTTTTCATTTATGTCTCAAAGGCTCTGAAGTTTCTCTCCTATAAATGCCTGGCATGGTGTGCAAACATAATAAGTTCCCAAACTTTATATATTTCAGGCACTACTATGCCATTGCCTCATTGGTTACTTATTGTGTAGCTAGCTAATTCCCAGGCTGTTGCATGGGCTTTCAGTGTACTGTACTGTACTGCAGTGTATGTGTGTGTGTGTGGAAACAGGATCAATCATGCAAAATGTTTTTTTTTTTTCTGCAGGGCATTGAAGGGGTACTGTGTATTACCTTTCCGAATTCCCTGCAGTAGGGAAGCTCCATTTATGAAGAGCAGATAGAATAGCTCTATACTGTCGTAGCCACCTATAGTTGCCAGGTAGTTATAAATGGTGTTGGGACAGTGTATTAGATTTAAGCATCAAGGCCTAACAGTTAGGTTCAGAAAAGTGTATATGTAAATCATTTGAAGTAACCAGATACCAGTTTCAGTTAACAGTTACAGTTCAGTTACTCTGCCTAGGAATAGCAGGTGTTCTTAAAGGTCAAGCAAAGTCCAAGCAACCTAACCTATAAAAGATGTGCTATGCCTAGGCTATAGTAAAAGTTAATATTCTTAGGTTTTATAAATATACAGCCGTCTAATACCAGACACATACTAAGCCCAACTTAGAAAGTGGTAAATTACAGCAGCGGTGCACTCATCTATTTAAAACTCAGTATGTAATCTCTCTATGGTATGAAAAATATAAGACCCACCACAAGATCACACAAAACTAACACATGGCTGGATAACACAAATCACTTTCTTCCACATGTCTTCTGACTTACCTCTCTCCTTTTACTTAACCTGGCAATCTATTTAGTACTTACATGCACTGCTGAAGTGTTTTTAAACTGAACAGCATCTTTTTTAAGTTTTAGTTTCTGTTTTAACTGATTAATACTCCAATCAGGTCCTAAATGAACACATTTTGTTTAAAATTTCCACTGCACAGAATGTGACTGCAATTTGGCTGAAACTTCCAGATATCACCAATATCAGTCTATTCTGACTTCAACCATTCATCCTTTGGATAACTGAAGAATATATTAATGATAGAAGAGATAACAAAAAGGAATCAAATTAGAAATATGCAAGACTAAGTCTTAATGCTAACTAATGCAAGCTAAAATATTTTAATGCTAAATCAAGCAGGATATGATGTTTTAATGAAAAATCAAGAAGGACATATTTTATCCTGACATCACTCCCCCCTTTGAGACTCTCACCTTTGTCATAAACACTTTCTTGATTTCATCAATCTGTGTTGTTAACCCTTATAGTTTTACATCATGCTTAATCATCACTTATTATGCATTTTAACCTAATGGATGAGACATTATTTTTTCCAAAGATGATAAACGCTATTCTGTGTTGTTGTCTTTGTCTGGAGAGGTCAGAGTGTATGGCCATGCACATGTCCCCAGGTTCTATTTGATCATTAATAAGCCTGTTTTCCTCATCTGTGACTGCTGCCTGAGATGTGTCCTCTAATGTGTGCCCCTTATGTTTTCTCTTACATAGGCCTACTGTGATTGCTACAGCAACTACAACAATTACTTCTGCAGGGAGTCCTATCAGGGTGTCGGAGTGGTCACCTTCACAAATAACATCAGTGTTGTTTGTTCCAGAAGTTGTTTCATAGTGATCCCATGCTACTCAGTCCACATAAGGTTCATATTTGCTAAGGGTGTCATCTGAGTGTGTATCTTCTGGGCAGTTTGTACATTTGGCATCACTGCACTGCAGTATTCTGCTCACACACAGGGGTTAGTGTGCAGAATGTTGAGCACTATGAAGACATGCATGGGTCTTTTACAGGAGCTTATCATGAAAAATAGTCTGCGAGATCTCTGACGTTGTTCTGTCCTATGAAAACATTGTGCATGCTTTTATCACTATGGTTTTTTATGGTCTTCTTGCAGTTACATTGCAGGATCAATGGATTGTCTTCATTCCCCGTATCATAGCAGATTCTGCAAGTACACTGACCTGAAGGTTGTTGCTAGGTGCGGGACGGCACAGAGGGTATCCACTGGTGCGGTCATTTTACATTAATGGTTCCTGGAAAATGGCAAGAAAGGGACAGGGCTTTGGACCATCCATATATCGCTGGTGCTTAGAATGGGAAAACCACACCACATACACACAGAATGAGACAGTTACCACCTGGATTACAGCAGCCTGGAGTGCATCATGGAAAATGAGAAAGCCATGTGCTGTAAAGTTCTGCCAAAGACACTAAACGGTGGAGGTGATAAGTCTGTATAGATAAAGCGAGTCCACGAGGCAATGTGACGTCGGTAAGGTAGGTTCAGACATGGCAAGTTTTTTTGACATAAAAGTAAGCCCTGTTGAGTATCTTATGGACTGGGCGCACCATCTCCATGTTATTTATCCAGTCTTTATCTGTGCAGCAGGGGTAGAAGACCTTCCATTAGGGTTTTGGATCCTCATGGCCATACAATATCATTAGACTGCCCTGTACGTTACTGCATGCAGCACAGCAATTGTGTTCTGGGGCCAAACTGAGGGCCCCCTGCTCATCCATTTGCAGTTGCATACATGGCTGTGTGCTCCACCTGTGATTACAGAAACAGACATTGGAAAGGCTCGCCTATGTTCATGGGGGTCACCATTGTTCCTGCACACAACACTTATAAACTTTTGTACTGACATAGAGAGAGAGAGAGTCCAAGCACAGGACAGGAGCCAGTGAAGCAGTACAGGACATGGACAAACAACATAGAACACAAACACCTATACAATTTGATGGTTCAGTTATAAAATGTTAATTCGTTCAAAATAAGACAGACAGGGCCCTGGTTTAAGCTGCCAGTCTCCAAGTCCTTGTTAACATTGTCATCTAGTGTGTCTGTTATGAGAGGCAACATGCAATCCTTATCGAGGGGATGGACTATTACAATCATTTGTTTAACTGTTGCTTGGACACCCAGTTCTCTGACTAGTGGGAAAATGCATCAAACCACTATGGTAAGCACTACAAGCACTATTTCTACGTGCATCGTCATTTTCATGAGCCACCCGCCCTATCTGCCAAAGAAACTAGTGAACCACTCAATGGAAAACATAATGAAACCTTCATTTTGCTTTACCTCGCACCACAACTCACCAAGTTTTTGCATTGCCACATAAAAGGAGTCACCTGGGGCTGTGTTGTTGGGAATGTATGTGCAGCATTGGTTAACAAAGATACTCCTTTCTTTTGCCATCAACCAATCAAGCACTTCTCTGTTCTGCATAGTCATCGTACTGGTGGTTCCCCAAATGCACATAGGGCAACATGAAAGTAAAGTACAGATTAGCCAAGTCTCGCACAAAGACTTGGTTGACTGACGGACTTTCACAGCACTTGGGGTAACCTTGTATATGTATATTTTGTCCCCATAAGTAAAGGCAAACAAAAATAATGAATCTGGATGTAGAGGAACAATAAAGAACACAGAAGATAAGTCGATTACAGTGTACCATTTTGTTCCTTCTGGGATATTAGACAAAAAGGTGTGATGATCAGGGACTACCGGTCTTATTGCTATCACCACTTTTATTACTGGTTGCAAATCATGGGCCAGTCTCCATTTGTCTGAATTTGGTTTCCTGACTGGAAAGATGGAGGTGTTGCACTGACTCCTTGTTCTATCCATGCCCACTGCATCACCTGACTTGCTTCCTTCACCACTGGCCCTAATTCTTTTGATTAAAATTCTGTTTCCATAATGAGATATTCCTGGATCAGCCAATCCAGGAGCTCTATCCATGCTCCTGTTTCTCCTCAGTGTATCTTAGCTCCCATCTTACAGAGCACATCTCTGCCAGGTAAATTTGCTGGGGTATCTTGTGAGTACAGTAATGGTGTTTCAACCGTTACTCCTTGAATCTCTATCTCTTGCAGCTCAGTACGTTGCAAAGTCTGTGTTTTCCCTAAGATGCCTACTGTTTTTACTGGTTTGCTAGAGAGGGGGAGCTTTGAGCCAGGGTGTTTCTTTTCTATTTGTCCTCCTTTTTGGTATGCATATGGGCAGTCTCATTTCATATGGTTTGGAACTTGGCATATCCAGCATTCTCTGTCTCTTTCTCTTGAGGATTGGTGCCAGGATTCTCCTCCTCGGTCTCATCCTCATCCTTGGCCCGATCCTCGTTTTTGAGGTGGGTATTGTTGGAGTGGGGGGTACATTGGCATAGGTGGATGCGGATAGTAGGTTGGTTGAGTCTGTTGTGGTTGATACGCTGGTGCGGCTTGTACCATGGCTGCTGGTTGTGGCACTGGGGGTGCTGGCTGAGCTGTTGTTTTTTTTTTGAGCTGGTTTTGCTGTTGGCTGTGCCACCAATACTGCCCCCTGCTTTGCTGCATTCTTTTCTTCCCTTTTCTTTTCTGCAGTTTCCTGCTTGTCATGAGCCAGCTCGCAAAGTTGTGCTTTGTGGAGCTGCATTATCAGGTTCTCAGCTGCTTTTTTCATTTCTTCCTTCTTTTGTCTGTATTGCTCCCTGCAGTGTATCACATTTGCCTCACACAAGGGCCATGGGATCGTGCTTATCTCTACTTTGTCCGCGAGCTTGTCTTGGGCTTTGTTCAGGAGAGTGTTCTTTACCATTTATGCGGAAAAGCGATTGGGTAGTTGATGTTTCGTCCCATGCATTTCCCATTTCTTCTTTCCATACCCTTTGCAGCTTCAGGATAACTCAGCCATGTTCTCATTTCTCCCATTGTTATCTTTTTTACTTTCCCAGGATCCACCCTGGTTGGATATGAATCCTTTAGTGCCTGCCACAGTTGGTTCCCATAATTATTAATTATTTTTGCATCTTATTTTTTATTAATTATTAATTAGTTTTGTTCTTCAGCCGCTTGTCCTAGGCCGGCATTTTTAAATATGTCAGTCATTTTTGCTTTGCCCAACGTTTGCGACAAAATGGCTTTAATATCTTTGATAGCCAACACCCCATTGCTTGCTCTTCAAATCTTGTAATCCTTCTTTGATCTCCTTTGCAGATGCTTTGTAATCTACTATCACTGGCAACTGGTGGCCCATTGCTGACTGGACCATGATTTGTTCATCATCTTCCTCTTTGTTGTCAACTAGGGTTTAGGCTTCTGTTTTCCTCCTTGTCCCCTTTGGTCATATTGGACCTTAATTTTATGGTCCTACTTGGTGCCGGGTCTCTTATTTTTCTTTTCCGTTTTCAAGGAGGCTTCATCTGCTTTGTGTTCCCGTAGACTCTGATGGAGTTGCTTTGCCTTTATGTTGCTTTACCTCATTGCTGTTGGCTCTCAGCCCTCTTATACTGAGCCCTGTGCACTCAGTCTGTGAGTGTTTTCTCCTGTATACTTTCTGTTACAGCTGTCTGCTTTTTTCCCCAGTGCTTTTGGTACTTCAGCTCGGCTGGCTTTGCCAGGTCTGAGAGTTCACCCTTTTGCTTTGGGTTGCTATGTACCGTTCTTCTCTGTGGTCTCGACTATCTTGATCTTGAAGCACTTCCTTCTGGCTACTTCCTTCCATCAGTCGGTTCTCCTTCCTGTCCTTGGCATGGAGGTGCTTGAGTAGTACACATACCCCCACATTGTCACCCCACTTTCCTCATTTTCATGTGGTTTGCATACCACTTTGCCTTTAAACTGGCCGTCCACTATCTCTAGGTCCACGTCTTGTGGTTGTCTCTCTTTCAAGAGGAGAGGGTTTCTTCCTACTATGTGAGGGGCAGGTACTTCTCTGTATGGGAGTGGCCTTTCCTGCTCCTCAAGTTCCTCCACTGGCTTTCTTTTCTTTTCTTTTCTTTTCTTTTCTTT
>JBCNYG010000004.1:11985645-11998747 GCA_039654305.1 Porochilus rendahli | reverse complement strand
AATAAATAATAATAATAATAACAATAATAATAATGATGATGATATTATTATTATTATTATTATTATTATTATTATTATTATTAATTATAATAATAATAATAATAATAATAATAATAATAATAACTAAATAACATTAAAATTAATAATAATATTCCCCAGTGCAGCTAACTGGGTTATCAAAGGCCAGTCAACTCTTTCACTCTCTGTGGTGAGAGGTATGTAAAACATTCATTGCTGTCTTTCGCAAAAAGAGTAGGCCAACACAATTTCCTCTGGGATCACTAAAATATTCTGATCCTGATTCTGATCGAATTGCTGCCAGGATGTTCCTGCCTTGCAATGGCCTGGTGAGCTGTCCCGGGTGTACTCTGCCCTTGCCCAGAGTCGGCAAAATAAATGAAAGGACTACTAATACTGCTACTACTACTACTACTACTAATAATAATAATATTAATAATAATAAATTAGTTGATTTCAATCTACATTATTGGTATTCTCTGAAATATCAAGTTAGCAGTGTAATTTTAATAAATGTTAAATTCTATTTTTTGTATGATAACAAACCTGCAATATTAAGCAGATGTGTTAAAAACACTTTAAAATGTTTTGGAATGAAGATTTCTTAACCTCCAGAAGATTTTTTGAGTTTTCTCACTTCTACCCATAATGAAAGAAAAAGATATATGTTTACATAATTCATTCATTCATTCATTTATTAATTTATCCATTTATTTGCCAAACTGCTTAATCCCACTAGGGTCGCAGAGAGGCTGAAGTCTATCTCTGCCAACATTGGGTGACAGAATAAAAGTACTTAGTTTAACATTTAAACTCCCTCAGACAACACAATGATAAAACTTTTAAGAGGAACTAGAGTCAAAAGTTAAACCCATCCTCATTTGGTTGAAACCAGATCATAATACAAACCATGTAGCAGAAACTTCACTATATATATATATATATATATATATATATATAAACATAGTAGCACCTGTCAACATGGTGGCCTAAATTTCCACCTTTAACAAAGCTGCTAATAAGGGGCACACAATCTGTTGTATTTGATATCTTTGGCTCCAACTATGTTTGTGTGTGGAAATGGAACGTATGACATCTTTACTTAAGTGTTTGTGGCAGATCAAATGAATCATGGGGCGGCAGTTCCTAAGTTATTGCTCTCTTTTGATCAGACTCTGAGAGTTTGTGCTGGGTTGAGGAAGTTAGCAGCCCTAAGACAGCCATTTTTGTGAGGTGGCATCTAACTGCAAGAAGTGATGGTTGGCATGAACTGGTTGGTGACTGGACAGGAATGGCGACCAAAGTAGTGAAAGATGATGAAATGGATTTGAATGATTGGACTCAATGTTTTAGTGAAGAGGACGAGGAAGGGATAGAAACAGGTGAAAGACTGAACGTTTGTTTGGGACAGAATCGCAAGCGAACTCAAGAAGAAAACAGTTCAGCTGAAGAGAGCATGGTAGTTCGGAAGAAGATTGTGAGAGGGGAATTCAGAATAATTCTGAAAATTAGGGGAGGAAGATGAAAGTGTACAGTTAAGTTTGATGGATTTATCCAGGGAACTAAAAAAGAAGATAGATGTCAAACTAGCAATGTTACGATGGCACACAGGAATAACAGACCCACAAGCAGGACAGACACAACAAGATTGAGTTGAAACAGGTATCCTTTATTTATAGACTCAGGGTGACTTGGTGCATAAACCGTATACGAACAGTTGGCTGGATCGTGGTGCAAACTGTGAGATAAACTTTCTCTGTGACTGCATGAGACGATCTGGCAACGGGACAGGGGGAATGCGGGCCTTTTATCCTGGGCTGTGTTGGGATACAGGTGGGGATAATCAGGGCGGAGCCGGCGATCCGCCCGCGCCAAAGGAAGTCAGGTGACCTGAAAGAGGAAAGAGCCAAAACAGATCATGAGACAGGCACGACTTGTTCTTGACACATCTGACGGAGTCTCACAAGCAAAACACGTAGTGACAGGAGATTTTTGCTAGACAGAGGAACAGAAAAGCAAAGTTTCAAAATTGAAGAGTGGTCTTATAAATGGGCATGTTAATTTTCAGTGGATAAGACCAAGACAATTATTTTTCCAAGAAAAAGAGTTGGTGATGAAGTTAAACTGAAGTTATATAATCTGGAAATAGAAAGAGTGAAACAATTCATATATCTGGGCGTTTGGTTTATTAACAGGGTTACATGGGCCATACACATTCAGCAAGTTGAAGACAAATGCAAGAAAATA
Source organism: Porochilus rendahli (assembly GCA_039654305.1). Taxonomy (NCBI): domain Eukaryota; kingdom Metazoa; phylum Chordata; class Actinopteri; order Siluriformes; family Plotosidae; genus Porochilus; species Porochilus rendahli. The sequence goes on along the minus strand of JBCNYG010000004.1, from coordinate 11,996,482 downwards.
TTAAACATGCATGAGGATTAATCAGGTCAGTATTAGATTATGGGCGTAAAGTTTATTGTTCAGCAGCTCATAGAAAAGTTTATAAAAGTTAAATCACATTCAATACCAGGCACTGAGACTTTGTAAAGGGACAATTAAAACAACTCTGACAGCATCATTGCAGGCGGAGATGGGAGAAATGCCACTTAAACTTAGAACAGCCAACACTTCAAATCTACATATTCTTAATGGACATAATCATCCAACACAAGAGGTAGTTAAACTTTGCTGGGAAAAAGAAACAAAAGAGGTAAAGAGCTTTGATTGGACTGAATCAGATACTGAATCAATACAGCCACGGATACTTACAGATGCTAAAATAGATTTTACATTGTTGGAAAAGAGAAATAAAGACAAAGAGATCATTTTGAACTCACATATAGTGCAGGAACAAATTAGTTGATATTATTATGTTCAGATTTATACAGACGTATCCAAGAATACAATTAATCAAGTTGGGGCAGCTTTCATTGTGCCAGGGTTCATCAGTATACACAGGAGGAATTCTTGCAATACTATTAGCGGTTCAGTGGGTTGAAGACAGAAAAATATTAAAATCAGTAAATTGTTCAGATTGGAGTTCATCATTAATAAGTTTACAGCACAGCCATTCAGACAGCAGACCAGGGGTCTGACCATCCTAATAGAAATTTAGCAAACATTATACAGAATAAGAATGATGAGGCTAAAAGTAATTTTTTTATGGATACCAGCACAATATGGGTTTAAAGGAAATTAAATACTAGAACGGCTATTAAGGAGGATACCGAAATTATTACAGTAGTTAGTTTACTTACTGAGTTTACTTCAGTAAAGTAGAAATAAAGACGTGAATAAAACAGAAATGAAAAGTTATATTTCTAAAGCAATGGAAAAAAGGAAACGTTGATGGTTTAATAAAAACTGAAGAAAAACAGGAGAAATGAGAAGTACAAGGAGGAACAGTAGAGAGGAGATGATAATCCCATGGCTCAGATTTGGACACTGGTTTGACCAGCACATTGTATGGAAACATTGTAATGGGAAATGTGATTACTGTGAATATTTGTGTATGTTTTCTTACACTGTCAGAAACATCAGGAAGAAAGAATAGAAACGATTCAAATGAAAGTTAAATTGGATCTCACTGATTCACTGAAAAAGAACTCGAGATGTGAAAGTCATCAGGCCTTATTTCATTATTGGGGGCCAACGCGTTGATTTTTTAATCTAGTCCCTTACTCCGTACCTGTTGGTGGCGCTAGTGCACCAATTCGTAATTTGACAACCGCCAAAAAGAAGTAGAAGAACAAAACGCTGTTGTGGTAGGTGGAAATAAAGTGTGTTCAGTTTCCAGATTATTTCGATTTCATAGATTCAGGCAGTAAAGTCATTTACAACATGTAAAAGAGTTGTGTGACAGGAAAATAATATATTATTTCCACTGCAGGGAGGTTAGGAGAGAGAGAGAGAGAGAGAGAGAGAGAGAGAGAGAGAGAGAGAATGTCAGACAGTAAGAAGCAGGACTGGGACTGGAGCAGTCAACAGTGTCGTGCCCGGATGGATGAGCTGTTTTTTCGCAAGCATGACTACATTCAGGCGAAAAGTCCTGCTCACCAGGAATTTTGGGCTTTCTTTGAGCGCTTTCTACGGTTTAAAGTGAAAAAGGAAACGGAGGGTTCGAAGCCCAGCCAGCGTGATGCAGAGTTGTGCAAGAGGAAGCGTGCGGGTGGTACAGTAGATCTGGGCATCCCAAAGGAGTATGAAGCCCGGTACAGAATCAACATTTCTGTAAACACAGGGGACACCGAGCAGCGTCTCGGAAGCTTGTACGACAGGCGACACAGAGACTCCAGCGACCAGGACGTGAGAGACTGTCGCCTGGCACTGCTTCATTTTCTGGACTTCGGTCAGAAACAGAGCTTCTGTAAACTCGTCAAGCTGCAGCGTGAGCAGAAGAGCTTGCCCATCTTCCAGTACCGTCAGCGGATTGTGGAGCTGGTCCACAGCCACCCGGTGGTGGTGGTGGCTGGAGACACCGGATGTGGGAAGTCCACCCAGGTACCCCAGTACCTCCTGGCGTCTGGCTTTAATCATATCGCCTGCACTCAGCCTCGCCGGATTGCCTGCATTTCCCTGGCTAAGAGAGTGAGCTTGGAAAGTCTCAACCAGTATGGATCCAAGGTGAGCAGGAAGAGCTTTCTGAATCCCTCAAGTTTAAAGTTTTATTTTCCATATTCAGGTAACACAGGGAACATCAATACCTGCAATGAAATTCTTGGAGCGCTCCCATATTGCACATAAGAAACAAACATTACACGTAAAATAGCATGCAAATAAAATATAAAGTAAAAAAAAAAAAAATAAAACTTCATAAATAACATAAATTAAAATAGAAACTAAAAGAAGGTATTAAACAGTACGCCATGGGTGAGTCAGGACACGAGTGAAAAATTATCTTTAAAAATGGATTGTTTGTCCAATAAGCAATGGTTATAAAAGAACAGTGAAAATTAAGTTGAACAAACATTTGTATTTACATATATACAATGATTGTTGCATTGCAGTGCTCATTTATGAAAACAAGTTCAAAGCGCTGACACTATTGACTTTGGATTTGATGTTCAGCAGCCATGGAACCTGGTTTAGGTAACAATAAAAGTTTATATCGTTATGCTAACATGACTAACTTTAGCTAGTCTTTTATGACGTTTAAGGATTTTAAAAATGGTTAGGTAATAGTGCATGTGTATATATATATATTTACGTAAAATAGGGTTTTGTTAGTCAAGTGAGTGGATTGCTTATAAGTTTTATAGGATAAATAAATGGGCAATGAATATACAACATATCTTGGTAGTTCGTTGGGTCCAGTGGGACATGGTCTGTGCACTCAGCAGTGGAATTACATGTGACTTCACAGCCTGCAGCTGGAAGCACACAGGCACCCACAGGTGTCACAGCAGTGGTCTGTGGTTCGGACTTTGCATCAGCGAGACGTTAATGTCAATCCTCTTCGAAGGCAGCTGTTGCTTTGTGGGTGAGCAGCCTCTAGGCTTTCCTGTTTGTGGCGGAAGCTTCAAGCTCATGTAGCTGGATGCCATACTGTCTAAGGTTGCACTACAGGGTGTCTTTATACCTTAGTTCAGGCTAAAAACATAGCCAGTCCTGCATAGCTGAGACTTCAGCAACATTCACTCGATACCTTTGGAGCCAGCTCTGTCCTGCATCTCTTGGCTCCTGACTCTGTGCTACCAGAGAATGCCCGTCATCTTGCGCAGTGATCTCATATGGAACTGTTATAGCTTTTTAACGTGCTGTTGATACAAGGTCCATGTCAACCACCTGTAGAGTAGCAAGGAAGGAACTACCGTTCTATGCTCATTTTTCTAAACTGATTGTCAGTTTGTACAGCCTGGACACTTCTGCAAATCGGTCAACAATGACCTACAGGTGATTCTCCTTGCGCGCAATGAGGACACAGTCATCCGCAAGTAGGGCTTCAAGGAGTTTCTTTAGGGTCTCGGTTCTAGCCGAGGTTAAAGGTAGATCCTCCCGAATGGTCGTGAACAAAATGAACAAGATGAAGATGAATAGGGACGAGGACACAGCCCTGTTTCACTCCGTTTGAGATGTTGAAGGAGCTTGTGAATTCATCAGTAGAGAGGACCTGTCCAGTCATGTTGTTATGAAAGAGCCAGTGTGGAAAATACGTGAGGGCAGTCCAGCTTCGTGTGGATGGTCCACAAAGATCAACACTCAAGAGCATCGCTCATTGAGAGTTTATCCGTTTCACACCTTGATTTAAAACTATTCTGACCATTTTGAGCTACGTTTAATTGTTGTCCAATTGACCGATTCTTTTCTAGTAACTCTCCTAATCAAAAGAAACAGGGGCAGGTTTGTGGAGGCAGAAAATTAAGTGTTTATTTATGGACCACTCCAGAAGACATTACCAAGAAAGAGATTCACAATAAATGCATTAACAAATTAAAATGACATCTGTAATGAAGGTACTGGCGTAAAGAAATCGGTAAGTTATTCAAATATTTTCACTTACCTGTAAATGGATGGCTATCAATATGGATGAGGAGAGGATTAAGTTTTGATGATGTCATCACCTGCATCAGCAAACCACCTAATCAAATGCACTTTTGAACACTGAAATATCAGGGACCTTCAACATAACATCATGTACCCTTTATATCATAATTTTCTCCTCTCAGGTTGGCTACCAGATCCGCTTTGAGAGCAGGCGCACATCAAGTACTAAACTCCTTTTCCTGACCGAGGGTCTGCTCCTCAAGCAGATACAACAAAATACTATGTTATCCCAGTACAATGTGATAATCGTGGATGAAGTTCACGAAAGACACCTGCACTGTGACTTCCTCTTGGGTGTGTTGTACTCCTTGCTTCGCCAGCGACCAGACCTGCGCTTAGTTCTTATGTCTGCCACCATCAACATCAAGCTCTTCTCTACCTACTTCAACAATGCACCTGTGCTGCAGGTTCCAGGTAGACTCTTTCCCATTCAGGTAAGGAAAAATAAAAACTGCCTGCTCTGCATTATTTTTGTGTAACTGCTTAGTTTTGGTCACTTGTATGGAGACATTTCTTTGTTTTATCTCTTGATGCCCATAAAGCATTTGAAGGGCAAGAATGGAGTTATCTCTGGTTAGTCGTGGAAAGATTTTGGTTTGAGTGAGCCCCAACTGTACTCACTGCCAAGCTCAGAAGCCAGGCACAGCGATGCTTATGTTTTGGGAATGCTCAGTGAATAGTGATTTCTGGATTCAGATAATGCTGATGATCAATAATTAATTCCAGTACATCATGGGGAAGTCCAGCAGTTTGCATAAGATTTATGGAGGACCAATTATATGACATTGAAATTTCAGACTGGAAGGCCTAAGGCCTTTCACAGTATATGGGTCCAAAACACACAGCGCCTCCAGTGGCGCTTATTAAACGGTTGGATGATACATCCATGAAGCCTAATGACCAGAAAGGAGCACCATCATTTTTCTTTTGAGCAATATGCTTATTTTGGGCCATACCTGCTTAGGCCCCTAGGGACATTGGTAATCATCTTGAATTTTTTTGGACTGTGTTGGTGTGGGTATAATTGCAGCATCCTCTGCTGTCTCCAATTGAGCAGCCAGTTGAGGCACATTGCAACCTGAGCAGCACCTCTTGGTCCTTAAAGCTCTGAGTGGCCGTGTTACCATACCTTTGCATGGCTGCTATTGCTTCCGTTTAGGCAGGTTTGGTTTTACCCAGCCAATGTTCAGAACATTATTTCACTTTAAGCAGGTTTGGTTTTACAAAAACGCTGTTTTTATGCATTTTAGCATTCAGTTACCTTGTTATGGCTTTGGCAGGTGAAAATATAGTATGTTTCCTACTGAAATTTACCAAAAACAAAAAATTGATAAAATTACACTGTTTCACATACATTGGCCTATATCTAGAAATCCCTACCTGCGACTTCTGACTCATTTTGCCAGATTTTGATGCATATGTATCGTGTCATGTGTATTATTCTATATACCAGGGGTCGCCAACCAGGTTTTATCATGGTTTTATCACCAACCACAGTCTAACCCACCTCATTTAGCTGATCAAGAACTTCATATGGCAATAATTAGATGGTCGAGTGTGTATGATTAGTGTCGAAGCCAAAGACTTCATTAAGGTAGTGCTTCAGGAACAGGCTTGGGGACTCCTGGTAAATATAATATGATATACAGCTCTGTAACATCTACATCATTGTACATCTATATACATGTACAAGGTATATATGGTTCTAAGGTTCTAAACCTTTGCTTTAGTCCTGGACAGCTAAGATCCTGAAGACTATGGCTCCAACCCTAATCATGCAAAACTGACCATTGCAATTTACCATACCATTGATTATTGCCTGAAGAAATTCTTGGTCAGCCAAAAGAGGTGTGTTACATTTTGGTTGGAGATAAAACCTGCAGGAAGGTAGATCTCCAGGAACAGGGTTGGGGACCCATGCTTTAGTGTATATGGTACAGTAAACATGATTCTAAGGTTCTAAAACTTTGCTTTAGTGTAAAAGGTGTCCATGGTTCTAAGGTTCTAAACTTTCACTTTGTTGTATAAGGTATCAATGGTTCTTAACCTTTGCTATAGTGTTACATCAGCTGGGTAAATAGCAAACTGAATGGCACAGAACTCACCTCCATAGCTGCGTTTACTGCAGTATCAGCACCCAGACTGAATTCGGTGCCAGGGACATTGTTGCTAATGGTGGCAGGAATGATACACATGGGAATACATAGCTCGTTGTAGTGCCCCCTGGCATCATACAGCTCCAGTACTCCTTCATAGGCCTAAAGAATAAAAGAGATCATGGGTCTGGTCAAATTATCCAGTGTTAAATGGGTTAAATGCAAGTTAATACATAAGTAAGAAGAATACATTACTACTTGCCTCAAAGCCACCAATGACTAACAAAGCCTGTATGTTGTACTTGGCAACATTTTCAAGTAATTTTTCCATGCAGGTATTGGGGAGGGTTCTGGAATGATAACATTTAAACGGACATTATGGCTAGTATATCAGCTGGATAACAACAACAGTAGTAAAATAATTGCAGTAATAAGTACGCTTTATTAACTAACCGTTTTGTCCCCAAAATGGAGCCCCCTTGTCCAGTCCAACCAGCCACATTACCCCAAGACATCTCTTTAATCTTTACACAGGGAGGAAGTTATGTATGTAAAATACACTGTCAATACTTTGTACTTGAAGTTGACTGAACTACATGCTGTTGAAGTTCATTGATGTACAAACTCCTTGGCATTTCTTTTTACTTTAATATTATCTTACTGTATATTTATTTACTTTATTGCAGCATCCTGATAGTTCACTTTCTAGCACTACACACTGAAATCAGTGAGGTGAGGTGTGAGATGGGGGAGACAGACAGCAGGGTGGTTAAAAGAAATAAAATAAAAAAAAGCATAACTATGTCAGCATTGACATAACATCGTATCAACAAGCTAATACTTTTTTTTTATAACCAATTAAATAAACAATGAAAAACAGGAAATATTTACACTACTAAATCTTTTGATTTTAATCAGTACTTGAACTCTTATTAAACGGGACAAAAGCATTAAACTTAATTACTGTCGAACAAAACCTGATTAATTTGTTCTGCCCAGCTCTTGATGTCAATGCAGTGTGAGGGAACTGTAGGTGTTTGAATGATTGTCAGACCTACAATTACTATAGTTATAAAAAGCTTTCCGAAAAAATATAAAAATTTAGTCAATGTTTTTCAGTCTTAGTTCCTTACCAATCCATTGGCGAGGCCCTCGAATCCGTTTTCAACAGTGTAGACCTTGTGGCCACAAGCTAGTGCCACCCTCACAGCAGACCTCACAGCTGCATTCATACCAGCTGCTGGAGCACCCACATTCAGGATGGCCACTGAGAAGTTGCTCTGTGGGAAATACATACAGTATGCTCGAGGAGAGACATCAAACTGAGCTGGTTTTGCTTCTGAAAGCTATGCTAACCTTGAACTAAAGGCATCTTAATTAGTAGTTAGTATGTAGCATTAGAGTAACACAAAACAAGATGAGATTCTAGAGATTAAGCTCTGTTCAGCAGAGCCTAACTGATATGGGTTGGACAAAAATTCTCAGCACTTACAGCAAAAACCGCACAGGTAATGTTAGTAGTCTTTAAGAAGGTGATAAAATAATACCTAGAAACACTGTGGGGGATGCATTAAGGACTCCCATAAAAGTGACTTTTGTAAGTTTATTTGATTTTAGTGGAGTGTTTTTTTTTGCCAGTGCTTTTACAAATTTTTCTAGCGAACATAGCAAATTTTTTTAACTTTGAAAAATTCATTAATTATAAACCAAAAAGAAACACAGCCCCCAAAAATCTCATGTAGAACTCAGCTTTCAGGCAAAAATCAAACATTACAGCAATACAATTTTCATTCACTTTAAACTGACATTATGGGTGGCATGGTGGTGTAATGGTTAGCACGTCCACCTCACAGCACGAAGGTCGTGGCTTCCCACACATAAATGTACATACCAACTCAAATAGCCCCCAAAATTATACTGCTTCTTTAAATCTGTTCAAGAACATCGGACATGTCCGTACCTTTTCCACAAACCCAACAATCTGGCAAGTATTGCTGGCACATTTAAACTTTTACCGTGACTTGTGCATGCTTCTGGTACGCCAGTGACTTGTAAATGTTCCAGTTGTTTGCAAAACTCCTAAAATGAACATGATGTTTTTGTATCAGTGTGACTGATGCTATTCACACATTAACTACTACATTTACTACCCAAAAGCAAGGGTCTTAATGATTACATACACGACCTACTTTACAGAGTTATTCATGCTGTATCATAACAAGTCTCACCTTCCACGCAGCTGAATGGCCTCCTCAAACCTCTTCTCATTCATAGCTTTCTGTACTGCCTTAGTCTGGGGGAAAAGCATGGGATGGGGCATGCGTGAATAATATTACAGGATTTCCTTAAATGTCAGGAATCACCTGGAATATGTTGAATAAAAAATTGATTTTTGCTTGAATGTTAATCACAGTACTGATGGGATTTTGAGCTGGGTCAGAAATATTCAGCTTTACTGCAGTAGTCAAAATACAAACAATATTATTTCATTTATATATCCATTTTCAGTAAGTACTTTATCTTGGTCAGAGAGGCAGTGGATCAGGAGCATATCCAAGGAACACCTAATTGGAAGCTGGAATACACCCTGAATGGGATGCATGAACACACATGGTCTCTCTCACACACTTGAACACTTGTTTGCGCACACACTTGCACAAATATTCACACTGAGGAGCCATTTAAAGTGAAAGTGGAGAACCAGAAGAAAACCCACACACAAGAATGTAAAATTTCCACACAGATAGTAACCCGGGTTTAAGGTTGTACTGGAGACCTGGAGTCAAATATACCTGCCACTGCAGAACTGTGCTTCCATAATCACGCACTCACTCACTGAGCTGCTTAATTCTATTAGGGTCACAGGGAGGCTAGGTGGGTACACCCAGGACAGCTTGTGAGACCATTGCTGGGCCAACACACCCACAACCATTCACACTCACATTTAGAGGAAATTCTGAACAGCCAATTAGCTTAACGTGCATGTTTCTGGACTGTGGAAGGAAGCCTGAGTACCCAGATGAAACCCACGCAAGAATGGGAAGAACATGCCAATGATGATTAGTTTGTTACTCAATGGAGATGAAGGGATGCTCTGTCCACCAGTTTAACATTCAGTAAACCTGCCAATCAGTTTACACAGGTATATTAAAGAGGGAGGATGTTCAAGCTTTGAGGTTTAAATCTTAGTCAAGGGTGTTTCTGTGTGAAGTTTGCATGTTCTCTTCATAATTGTCTTAGTTTCCTCTGGGTACTCCGGTTTCTTGCCACAGTTTAGTGACATGCACATTAGCTCAAACGGCTGCCATAAATTGCCTGTAGGTGTGAATGTGAATGTAATGGTTGTTTGTGTCTGTGTTAGCCTGAAAAAGACTAGAGACCTGTTAAGGATATACCCTGCCTCTTGCCTAAAGTCTGCTGGGATTGCCTCCAGGTTTCCCTGCAACCCTGAAGGATAGATAAGCAGTACACGGTAGCTAATGAATAGATGGATAACAGGCTGTATTGGAACCTTGAACATATAGCACATGAGTTTTGTGCTCATGTAGTCAACTTATCCTTTATGTGGGTCTTACCATTTCCACTGCTTCCATGAGGGGCAACCTCACCGACCGGTTACCAGACAGGCCGATAACACAGGCGGGGGTATCAGGAGTCGCCTCCATCAGTGCCACTACTGCGTCCATTCCCAACTTACTACTCTAGGAATACAATCACAGCCCAGTGCTCAGAGTGTAATAAAGTTTTAATTGAGTTCATTGGAAATCACAAAACATGCATGAATATTACAAAATAGCCTAAATCTTTTTTTTTATTTTCTGTTTTTAAATATAACAAAAACAATTCAGACATAGCCTGGGTTATGGTCTACATTTCAATCCCCTAACCAACTTCCTCCAGATTTTAAATATGCTAATCTCTATAGTAAATCACTTACTAGTATTCGATCAAAGGCTGAAGGAGTTCCTCCTCTCTGCACATGGCCCAGAACCGTCACTCTGGTGTCATAACCCAACCGTTTTACAACAAGCTATACACACGCAAACAGATATGTTGTTAGTATCCTACTATTAAAATTTAAGGGATCTTTATGTTAAATGCTGGTGCTGGTGGTATTTAAAATTCTTACATCTTTGATGTAGCTGGAAGCGATGGGCTCGCCTTTTTTGTTAATTGCTCCCTCAGCAATGATGATGACGTTGAGTCTGGATCCCTTACTACGACTCTACACACACAAGTAAGCACTTCATCTGAATCATGATTGGCCACTGACCCATACATGGCAAAACCTGACACTGGTAAATGCAGGCCTGTCTGTTAGGAGATCTATATGAAGTGATTGCTTCACTGAAGAGGTTAAGAGCTGATTTTTATTTATGTTTAAATCTATCTATAGTCGGTTGTGCTCGCTCACCTCTTCAAGCCGAGCGCACATACGCTCCTCCCAGTTGTCCTCTGGAGGTGCTTCAGGAATAAAGACCCAGTCTGCTCCAGATGCTAACGCAGACACCAGAGCCAGATATCTGCACACACACGCACACACACGCACGCACGCGCACACACACACACACACACACACACACACACACACACACACACACACACACACACACACACAC
>JBCNYG010000004.1:11965527-11975834 GCA_039654305.1 Porochilus rendahli | reverse complement strand
AAAGCAAAGCTCTCAGTTTACCAGTCAATTTACGTTCCTACCCTCACCTACGGTCACAAGCTTTGGGTAGTGACTGAAAGGACAAGATTGCGAATACAAGCGGGCCGTGCAAAAATAAAAATTCAATTTGATGGCTGGAAGGAAACCAGTGAAGCTGGATGAGCAGATGTGTTTTATGGCTGGTTGCTTCACAGGTGAAGTAGCTTATTAGGAATGCCAAACAGGAAGTAATTGTACTAGTCATTTTTGAGATGGGAAAAATAGGCGATGGAACAAAGCACTATGAAAAACATTGTATACAGTGAAGGATTGAATATTATCCAAAATAACACCAAAGTTCTTAACCCAAGTAGAGCAGGGGATCGTGTAGTCAGCAATGGAAAGGGTGAATGTGTCTTTACAACTTTACAAAAATATTTCTTACTAATCCACAGTGACGCAGGTTTTGGATTATTTTTTTTTTCTAGTCTCCAGACACCACCACAATGGATTTGTAGTAAACAAATAATATCTCCTCTTTAGGTCGAGGTTTTTACTAGAACTATTCTGTTTGGTGTTTAGAAATTACAGCCATTTAATATAGTCCAGTCATTTGTACAGGTTTAAAAGTGATTAAACAAACCAATCAGTTCAATTCCAAATTCTAAACATTAGGATTTTAATCCAATTAAAAAATTTAATCCAATTATTGCCTGAAGTCTTGAACCCGTGCATACCATCATCAAATGCCAAGTTTCCTCTTTTGAGAGCTTTTGTTAGGCCTTTATATGAAGCACATTCGGTTGTTGTTTGTTTATGCATCTTTCTGCTTTTGTGGGGGTTTTCTCTCTCTCTCTCTCTCTCTCTCTCTCTCTCTTTTTTATATGTATTAATCCCGCAAGGGAAATTTTTGCATCTGCATTTAACACACACAGGTAAACAGTGAGCACACACTAGGAGCAGTGGGCTATCACACACACTGGGGCGCCCGAAGAGCAGTTGGGGGTTAGGTGCCTTGCTCAAGGACACTTCAACCATGAAGGTGCAGCTCACTCCCCCACCGCAACACATTTTTCCTGCTGGTTCGGGAATGAAACCAGTGACCTTCCAGTCCCAACGCCGCTTTTGGCTACGGCTGGCCCACACACGCACCACACTAAAGAAAAATAATTAGGTTGGATTGAGGTTGTGAGTCTCTCTTGATTTGTGATATTTTTCGGCTCATTATCCGTCTCTACTCTGAAGCGCAGTTTTAAAGTCGGTTTTGTAGCTTTTTTTTTTTTTTAATAGTTTGACCAGTAGTGCTAAAGTACAATTCAGAATTCATCCTGCTACTTCTGTCTGCAGTCAGTAAATACCAGTGAGCCATTTTTATTAGCAGCCATTAATCAATTAACCCATGCTGTTACTTTGCATATACCTTGTTTGACCGATAAAGTGGCATGCTATGGATTATTTTTATTTATTAATTTATTTTTTGTATTGATTCCACATGGGAAACTTTGACTTTTTTATTTAACTCATCCAAAGTGAGCACACACACACACACACACATAAACAAAATCGTGGAGCAGTGGACTGCCTCGCATTGCGGCGCCCCATTGGGCAGTTGGGGGTTAGGTGCCTTGCTTAAGGGCACTTCAGCCATGAATGAGGAGGAAGGGAAGCTGCAGCTCACTCACTGCCACACACAGTATTCCTGCTAGATCAGGAATTGAACCAGCGACCTTTCGGTCCCAAAGACGCTTCTCTAACCATTTGACCAAGGCTGCTGCCACGAGTGCTTCTTTTCTTTCATATTGTTGTCAACGCATCCTTCTGATATCAGATAATATTAGATTCACCTGTCCAAAGAATCTTGTTCTCAAATTGGACAGGCTTTATGACATTATTCAAGAATTATAAAATCTGGCCTTTCTATTCTTGAGTGTTACAAGTGGGTGCCATCTTGAGGTAAGACTTCTGTATTTACATTCATGGACCTGGCTCTTGATCGTGGACACTGACAATGGCATACCTCCATGTACCTTCTTATTTGGCTTCATTAAAAAATAATCCTGCCGTTATTTATTTATTTTAAGATTATACAAAATTGTTGATTATTGTTAAAGCTCCTGTGCTCCATTTTAGTTACTCTCATTTCAGTGGTCACTTTTGAGCATTTGATGATGTCCATTGGTTCCAGTATTCAGGCAGATCAGGAAGGATTTGAATCCCAAATAAAACATATGCTTATATTTATAATTGCTCGTTTGTACAGTTACTTTTGAGAGAGTGAAAAATTTAACTTTGCTTAAAAATCACTGTATTTGATGAACCGAATTTTTTGTTGTATCAAATGTGAAGTTCTACTTCTACACTTCTCCGCTCACATCTTAAATGCTTCATCTTGAAATTTATGAAATTTTTCATTGTCCAAATATTGATGGACATTATTTTAATACACAGGTTATGTTACAGTTGTGGTGATGCACTCATCATGGTCATAAACAGCATGAAAATATGAGCTTTTTCAGATTTCGAGTATTCTTCTATGGGGCAGAATGTTTAATATTAAAAAAACTTTTCATATTTTTTAATATTTATTAATTATATTCAGTTTTTTCTTAATAAGCATAATTATCTTATTGTACTGGCAGATAATTTAACTTGATTTAAGAGGCTACAAACTGCAATGAAGAAAAAATATTCTCAATATAAATAATTTTACACATTCTGTTCTTACATAGTATATTATTAACAATGTGTAGATGTGTAAAGAATGCATGGTGCACAATACTTTTTCCAGAAATAAATAAAACAGTTAAAAGAAATAATTGAAAGCCCGGTATTGGCATGACATTTATGTCCATGATGTGTGTATGTAAACTTCTGACTGCGACTGTATATTGTGTATACAGGGCATACATTTTTGGAGACGGGTTGAATTCAGCTCTAGCGAGTCCTCTGGAAAGGCTTGATCATTATCCAGCATTACATAAACAATGTATTTTACAAATTACTTAGTGACCTAAAGAAAAAAATTATTCAAGAATTCATATTGAAGTTTCAAATGTGATTTTCTTTATTAAATAATTCAATAGCAAGTGTGGGTTTATTGGTCCTTAAGTGAATAAACAAACAAACAAACAAACAAATAAAAAAAATCAGTGTTTAAGTTTACAGTATATATGAGCTTTAGAGACTTCTATCACTTTGGTACATAGTGTGGTCACTGGTTAGTGACCTATAACTGACTTTGGTGACCCACTCATTCTTTAGCCTAGTTTGAGTTAAGGTCTCTTTTGTTTGCATGTGTTTGTACAATAAAGGACTCCAGAGACTTATACAGTGAATGTCTGCGAACATTTTGGACTTGCCCTCACTGTGACCTGCACATGCCCTTTACCCCACTGGAGCAAATGCAGCATGAGGCCACCTGTAGGCCACATAAGGAAGAGCAGATTGAGGAGGGTAAGACTGTTTGATTTATAATTGATGCTATATAGATATACATGTATACTAACTATGCTTTATTTAATTGTGTTACTTGTTATATTTCCTAGTAAATCTAGTGGCTTGGAATAGTATTCACTTCCTTGGCATTTTTCCTATTTTGTTGCCTTACACCTGGAATTAAATTTCTTTTTTCTTGGAGTGTACATAATGGACCAACATAAAATAGGCCACATTGGTGAATCGAAATAAAAAAACAAACAAATAAATAAATAATTGAAATGTGGTGCGTGGTGCGGTAAGTATTCACTTCCTGTGATATGACCCCCTAAATAAAATCTGTTGATCCTACTTACCTTCAGATGTCACATCAGTTAGGTTTACCTGGGTACAATCTAAATGGGTCCCATGATCTCAGTATATATTCACCTGTTCTGAAAGGACACAGAGTCCACAAAACCACCAAGCCAACGACACCATGAGGACCAAGTAGCTCTCCAAACAGGTCAGGAACAAAGTTGTGGTGACGTACAATCAGCGTTGGATTATTTAAAAAAATATATATCCAAAACTTTGAAAGTCCCACAGAGCACCATTAAATCCATCATCACGAACAGGAAAGAATACAGTGCCATATCAAACCTGCCTAGAAAGGGCCGTCCACCAAACCGGGCAAGAGGGCATTAAACAGATGCAACAAAGGTGATGCAACAAAAGGTGCAAAGGTAACCCTGAAGGATCTGGAAAAGTAGTGTATCTGTCCACACTCCACAAAGCTGGGCTTTATGGACGACTTTCCAGGAAAAAATATTGCTTACAAAAAATAAGAAAGCACATTTAGAGTCGGCATGTGGGAGTCTTCCCAATCATATAGAAGAAGGCCCTTTATGTCAGATGGAATTTAAACCTTTTGTCCACCACAAAAACCTCATGCCTGGAACAAACTGAACACCGTCCCATGCATGGTGGAGGGAGTTTTATGCGGTGGGGATGTCTTTTTGTTAGCAGAGATTGGGAAACTTGTCAGAATTGAGGGAATGATGGGAAATTCTTGAGTGTTTTAGTAGAATTTAATTTTTGCTTTACAAAAACAAATATTTTGCATTTTTAATGTGGTTAGTATGTGTAAATAAATTGTTAAAAACCCCAAACATCCATTTCATTTCCAGGTTGTAGGGCAAACAAAATAGGAAAAAATGGGGTTTAAGGGGGTTTAAAAGACCTGCAGTCTTTTACCAAAGTTTAATGTGAGTCCTTTTATTCTGCTTTCTCAGAGCCAGACACAGTAAACTCTGCATCCTCTTCTAATCTGACAAGAGTTTACCACTGTAATTCCTGCAAGAAAGATCTGACCCTAAGCTCCACCGAGATACTTAAACACATTCGTCAGCACCGTTCCTGAGGTCTTCATGCCCCTGGGCAAAGAATTATCTCAGTACCAGATATGGTTATACCGTGTTTGTTTTTTAGGGAGAAAGTTCTGAAAAAATATGGTAAAAATAGATGTGTACTTTTTTTTTTTTTTTTTTTTTTTTAAATCATTTAGCAGTGTGTACATAAAAAGGTGTGTGTATTTCATTGTTTAGAGTATAAATACAATGGTTTAGAAATGTTTTGCTCTGTTCTTTCTGGATCAACAATGAATGTTGTTTCCGTATCAATTTCCGCTCTTTGTGACACTCGGAAAATGCTCAAAATTAAGCTGAGTCTCACCTTACAAAAAATAGTTTGGCATGGCACGTGCAAATCTTTTGTCAAAAAGAAGATTTTGACATTTCTGAGGAATCTTTTGAGGACCTCTTAGACTTCTCCTCGAAAGTCTTAAAACCAGCTAGTTTTAGTACTAGAGTTGTATATTGTTTAAAAGTTTCTAACCAGTTAATGCAAGCCTGAAAACCTTTCTTGGATGTAGAGATTATGATGAACCGCCTAAAGATAAACAATGTTGTATGATTCAGATATCCTAAGTTTCTGTAAAATATAGAATGAGGATTTAATTACAGATACAAACCAACAATATATAACAAATTAAAGCAGCACATTGGTACAAAGTCAGAGAAGTCAGACAGCACAGGGAGTAACAGAAAACTACTGCTTGGATAGGGAAAGGTTAGTAGGTAGTCATAGGATTTTTTCATTTTTCCACTGTAATCTATTACATTTTATACGTGCTTATAATCTGTACTTAATGTGCCATTTTACTGATGTGGTAAGTGGGTTCTGTTTTCGCACTGTCTCACGTGTCGTATCAAAATACCTACACAGCACACACAGCATCACATTGACATTTCAGTGAATTCGGTCTCATACGTTACTTCAGATTCCGAGTTAGTGTCAAGATCTGTGTGGTGTTGCTCAGCAGACGTGGTATATTAATAGCCTGGGAAAGATGAAAAGTAGCAGCTTGTAGACATTATATTTTAAAGCCATTTACATCAAATATGCAAAATAATCTCTGACTTTCAGTTTATCACAGGCAGTGTTTGATCTGATTTGTCAAAAGTCTTTACTGTGAACTGTAGTTTTGTACATTCACTTGCAAATATTTGTATTCAATTGCAAAAAAAAAAACAACAACAAAAAAACCAAGGTTCATACTAACTTATGTAGTTAATGTCAAATGTTATACAAAATAACAGATATGTTTATATTTGAATGATGTACGGTCATGCTGGAACAATCGCTGAAAAAAACGACTGGTTTTAAAGGACTGATATTCAGCTATAAATTATATTATATAGTACTATTTCACTAAAAAGGTCACTTTACAATGGATTGCAATGAGAAATTAGCGGAATTGTAGCGAATGAAACTAAAAGTGACCAAACACCTTCTGTGGAATTCAATATGCATTCTTAAATTAAACAGATGAGTGAGTGTTTTTTTTTTTTTTCAGATCTATCACTCAGCCATATCTATCTTCACCGTAACCTATATTATTTACTGTTGCCCCCCTCCTCCCCCCTTTTTTTTTTACAAATTGTATTATTATTATAATAATCAATTACATTGAATACGTACATCAAGGCCCACCGGATGAGCTGGAGGAAGTGGCTGGGAAAAGGTACGTCTGGACCTTACTGCTTAGGCTGCTGCCCCCACAACTCAACCCTGGAACAAGTGGATTAAGTTGAATCTCTCTGGTTTTTGTGAGCAAATTACATACCACATTCTGTCTCTCTCTTTCTCTTTCACTCTCATATACATGAGGGGTAGCCATAGCTTAATGGTCAGAGAAGCGCCTTTGGGACCATAAGGTCGCTGGTTCAATTCCCGAACCAGCAGGAAGAGTGTGTGGCAGTGCGGGAGTGAGCTGCAGCTTCCCTTCCTCCGCCTTCATGGTTGAAGTATCCTTGAGCAAGGCACCGAACCCCCAACTGCTCTCTAGGTGCCGCTGTAAGTGGCAGCCCGCTGCTCCGAGTGTGTGTGTGCTCACTTTGGATGGGTTAAACGCAGAGTCAATAATTTCTCTTATGGGATTAATACAGAATATCAAAATGCAAATGTATATACCAGTCAACCATAAAATTAAAACCACCTGTTAAATGAATTAAAATGCACTGTTTTGACTTCATTCTATCATAGCCCGCAGTAATAGTTTCAGCAGTTAGTGCTACAGTAGCTCTTCTGTGGTTTTAATATTATGCCTTGTGTATGTGTGAGTGTGTGTGAGAGAACACAGACCAGACTGTAATATTACTGGCTTTT
Organism: Porochilus rendahli; assembly: GCA_039654305.1. Taxonomy (NCBI): domain Eukaryota; kingdom Metazoa; phylum Chordata; class Actinopteri; order Siluriformes; family Plotosidae; genus Porochilus; species Porochilus rendahli. The sequence continues at coordinate 11,968,712 of JBCNYG010000004.1, read as the reverse complement.
GGTTATAAGTGAAGTGTGCAATGAGGGGAGGAGAAACATGCAAAGAAAACACATGGGAGTTTTGTGGTGGTGTTTTTTTGTTTGTTTGTTTGCAAAACAACATCCAGAAAACAACAAATTAATATATTTTTTATATTAGATTCAATCCTTTCTTTCTATCAAAATCAATGACAGAACTGTTGTCTAGTAAGAAAAAAAAACACGCAAAACTGCTCTTGCAGAGCTAAAATTTCTGATTACAGATTCCTTATATCATCAGAATAGAATATTTTAACAAAGAAAGAATTTTCCAAAGTATCTACCGATTTTTTTCCAGGAAAAAATTAGTGCAATAATTAAGAAACACAACTCACAAAGACTTTATGTGGGGTTTCACGTTTAACCAGTGCCTAAAATAATATCTTACAGTCGTACATTTTATGGGGGCAATGAGTCATTGGAGTTTTGACCGTCAAAAGGTAAATATTGAATTATCTTGGCTAAGCAGGGTATTCTTGTCTGTCTCCTTGATTTAAAAAAAGGCACTGTGACCAGAATGGCACTGGGTCAAAGGGCACTGAATGCAATTATTCAGAGGTAACTTTTCAATACACTTTTTTTCCTGTGGCTGATTAATTGAAATCTGTGTGCCATTTTGACAGCCTTTTTATACATAAATACTTATATATATATATATATAGTATGTGGGGAAAAATAATTGTACTACAACTTCATCCCTTGTATGAAAGTTAACAATTATATGAAAAATAATTGTAGTGCAATAATTTTTTTCCACATACAATATATTTAGCTGTACTTCGACGTATCGAGCACTGTTCACTGTTCTATGGAAAATCGACTCAGGATTTTATATATATTTATGTCCATGTGTGTGTGTGTGTGTGTATTAGGGCTGTCAAAATAACAGCAGTCTCCACTTTCTTTGATATTCAGAATTAGCAGTCGTTCCTTGTACGTTGTCTAATTTGACTACCCCCTCCCAAAAAAGGTAAAAAGGTTGTTACTGGACAAAAGCTTGAAAAATGTCATTTCCAGGGAAGCTGAGCTTTACTCACAGTCAATAAGGGGTTGGCAGGTCAGGACTCTGCTGCTGCATGATAACTGAAGGAACTGTCAAGGGGGGTGGGTCCTTTTTCTGATTGACAGAAACATCAGAGTATTTCAAGTTTAGGCTTCTGGAGAATTGAAGTTGTGAGACTAATTGCTGCTTATATGTTGTTTTTGCTTGTGATGTAGCTTAATTTTTCACTTGTACAAATCCTACTGTAAATAGAAAAATAAATATACTCTCTTGAGTTTTCTCCTTGGTTTAGTTAGTAATGCTTGTTCATGTAGCTGTGGACGATGGCAGACATTGCAAGAGACTCAGAAATAAACAGCAGGGCAGATCAATGCTAAAGATTAATTTGATTCCAAAGACTCTTTCTTTAAATTGTCTCTTTGTTATGAGAAGCTGAGCCGGCTGCCTGAAAGTGCTGTGAAAAAAGAATGTACTGCTGGACTTCTAATGTAATAGGTTTTGTAGATCCAGCTAACTTTTACGGGGTGTACATAAAAATGTACATATAAATAACAGTATTGGAAAGATTTTATGATCGAGACCTTAAATGTGCTTCCCTTTGTTCACCATTTGTGTGTGTATGTATGTATACATACGTATAAAGTAAGGTACATTATACATTTTGGAATTTTGCCGTGTATTGTTTTTCTGACAAGCAAAATAAATACATAACAATAACCTAGTTTTTCACATTGGTCCTTTCAACGACCACCTTATGTGAGCATTAACAACAGTCAGTTTGAGCTAAGAGAAGCTGGTGGTGGGAGCCTTCTTCCTCCATCTTGGTGTTTTTTTTTTAGAACAACACAATGCAAAGCTGCCAGTACTTTGTATGTTGGCACCACCATTAAGGGTTCTAGTATGGTACAAACAGAATGCAGCAGATAATTGTTGGGGAAGGACTTTTTAATTTTGTTTAAGAGACCTTGCTCTACATCTATTTTTTTAATTATTAAAAAAAATGCTGCTCTACGTTCCCTAATCTGCCATCAGTAACCTCTCCGTGGCCTCAAAACCTCCCAAAGCCAGATCTTACCGCACAGCCTTGTGCTTTCCACCACAGCAGCCACATCTCTCCCCACATCGCAAGCATGCTCGCAGAGGCAGGTAGCAGCACATGCAGGGCACAAAGAGTGAGAGTGTCAACAGTGCCATCCAGCCGGCACAGCAGAGTGGGTGTGGCCTACAGCCAGGAGAGTCTTCACATGAACATGGCTCCCAGAACTCACCTTCAGAATCTGACATGCAGTGGTAAAGCAGGCTCTCTGCACACCATACACATGTCCACTGGCGAAGGCAGTGTAGAGCTGGATCTGGAGCATCCCGGCAGCGGCCACGTCCATTGTCTGAGGCACTAAATACTGAGCGACAGTACACACAGCGTGATGAGCAGGAGGACGAGCCTTGTGGACATGGGCTGTCATCATCGGGTGAGATGGTCTCTCCACCTCCACTGGTCCCACTGCCCCCTCTCTTGCGAGTCCGAGAACGGGGTGTAGCAAGTGAGGTATGCATGCAGCAAGGGGATGGTGAGCTTTTGCCTGTCTCCTGTGGGGAACCACTTGCTGTAGATCCTCCCGACATGGTATTAGGCATACAGGTGGGAGAGGAGGAGTGGCGCCGGGAGCCCTTTGTGTCCAGCATAAGAGTTACCTCACAGCCTGTGGTGCCAACACCTGCTAGTTCTTTCTCAAAGTGTACCACACATAGCTCTGACTTGTCTGGCCCACTTCCTACCATGACACCTCCAGTCAGACCCCCAACTTTGGTTTGTGTGGCCCCAGCACGTCTGTAGTCCTCGTAACCTCGTGAGCCCCATAAATCCTTGCATGGATCAATGCTGCGTAGGTCACCTTCTTCCAGCAGGGACAAGGTAGGGGAGAGTGGTGACAAAGGCGAGGAGGCTGGGGGTGCCAAGGGAGAAGTCGGGGGAGCAGGAGGAGGTGGAGGAGGTGCCGGAGGGTTCAACACAGCTGATATTTCTGTTAGCTGATGCTGGCAGGACCGCCTATGGACCTGGAGGAAAGGTATGTGATCGGAGGAAGAAATTGAGAACCATAAATAAAGGCAGAAATATCCTTACAGAGGAAACTGCTTGGCAATTTGCTAACAATAAAACAATAGA
>JBCNYG010000004.1:11838606-11856064 GCA_039654305.1 Porochilus rendahli | reverse complement strand
TATATTTAGTATGTGACAAAAAGTAAAAAGACTACAGTTTCATCCTGGTTGCCAGGCCTAGTCATTATGTTTACACATGTTCACACAAAGAAATTGTGTATGAGACTCTATACTTTTTTTTTAAAAGGTTAAAGTTAAAAAGGTACAATCAAGGCAATAAACTGCAAATAACACTGTCTAGAGCAGAATATAAACAATTATAAACACAAACTTTAAGATAGAAATATGAGATAGAAATGTAAACTCTGAACACCTGTGATGAAAACTGAGCACAGGGATATATAATATGTGAGATGAAATAGATAAATAGCAGCATCACCACTGGGATATTCAGTAGGTACATTGAAGGCACAATAAGATGAAATAGATAAATAGCAGCAGCAGCACTGGGATATACAGTATGTACATTGAAGGCACAATGAGATGAGGTAGATAAATAGAAAAATAGCATCAGCATAGTGGATATAAACCAGGATGTAATTCTAAATGTAAATGAAGTAAAGTGCAGCAGTGTAAGGGTGTAAGACAGTCACAGAATTTGTGGATTCAATGTCCTTTTTCAGTGCTCTATTGTCTGGTTGAGAGTCAGCAGGGGGAGAGTGTGTGTGTATGTGAGCAAGTGGGTATGTGGCTGAGGAGGAAGGTTGCATCTGTGAATGTGACTGTGAGGCTGTGGAGGTTGGTGGAGTGATGGCTTTCACAGCTCTGTGGAAAAAGCTGTTTTTAAGTCTCATGCTGGTCTTAATGTTTCTGTAACGCTTTCCTGAATCAAAATCAGAATCAGAATACTTTATTGATCCCGGAGAAAATTTTGTGCACACAGTTGCTCTATACCAAATAAAGAAAAAAATAAGGATCAAGGCTCAATAAGAAAATTACAAATTACAAATGTGGTCTCTGTGCAGTAGCTGAAGTCATTTGTGTAGATAGTGAAGAAAGAAGGGGAGAGGTCGGTTCCTTGTGGTACTCTGGTTTTGCTGACCATGGTTTCCGACATGTTGAACACCAGTTTATCAAGTGCTGAATCTCCTCTCTGTAGTAGGTCTCATCATTATCCGATATGAAACCAACCACTGTAGTGTCTTCACAAGCATGTTTGTTAAGTGGATAGCAGAACAGTCATGTGTGAAAACATTGAAGAGGGCCATGCTGAGCACACAGCCCTGCAGTGTAGTCCACTATTACTACCAACCGACCCCAGATCGTGAGTATTGGGAACTCCATACATATCTTTCATCTTCCACCCTGATCATGTAGAGTTCCCTATCTTTACCATCTGGGGTCAGTTGGTGAGAAAGTCTCTTATCCAGGAACATAGTAAAGCTGACAGTTCCAGTCTGCAGAGCTTCAGTACCAGCTTGTCCTGGAGAACAATGTTGAAAGCTAAGCTGAAGTCCACAAATATCCTCCTTACATAAGTGTCCTTTATGTGGTAAGAGAGGATCCTCTCAAAGCACTTCATGATTACCGGGGTCAGGGCATCCAGGCGATCGTTGAGGCAGGTAGTGGCTGATTTTTTGGGCACAGGCACAATGATGAAGAACTTTAGGCAGACAGGTTCCTTGGCGAGTTGCTGGGACTCTTGTGACTGGTTGAAAATGTCCAGAAAAAATCCTGCCAGCTGGTCGGTGCATGACAGCCTGGCCCTGCAGCCCTGTTGATATTGATCTTATTCAGGTTAGAACACACTTGGTGCCACTTCATTACGAGGGGCTGCTGTTGCTCCTCTAGCAGGGAAAGATGTGCAGTTCCACTGCTGCTCGATGAATCGAAGCATGCAAAGAAGCCGTTCAGGGTGCCAGGCAGAGACAGGTCATGGCGCTAGGGGAGTTGCTGGAGTTCAGCCAGAAGCAGGTGGAAACTCTGGCTGAGGAAAACGCCGGCCTTAGAAAGTCGGTAAAATCCCTCACCAAGGGACTGACCCGACTCTCACAGGAGAACAAGAAAATAAAGGAAACAGTGATTGATCTGCAGACGCGGAGCATGAGAGACAATCTGGTGTTCGCAGGGATTCCAGAGCAGGCGGAGGAGGACCCCGAGACAACTGTGAAAACGTTCATCCAAACTCACCTGAAGCTGAAACCGTGAAAAACATCCTTCACAGAGTCCACCGTGTGTGCGGGAGGAAACCTGGAGCCGGCAGACCGATTGTAGCCAAGTTCGTCTGCTTCAAACAGAAGGAGCAGGTGAAGCACCAGGCCATGAAATGAAGGGGACGAACTTCGGTGTTAATGATCAATATCTGAGAGAGATCCTGGACCAGTGAAGAGTCCTGTTTCCCATCCGGAGGAAAGCCATCACAGAAGGGCGCTCGCTCTGTCATCGTGGTGGATAAACTATTTATTAACGGACATTAATACTAGAGAATGTCATACCCATAAAACTGCCATAAAAGAATATTTAGTTCACTGTAAAATCACTGCCCATCTCCACAACAGCGCTCTTAATATGAAGGCTTTTTTTTTTGGCACTGTCCCTCTTTTCTCAGCCGGCAGAGACGCACACACACACACACTCACGCACGCATGCACACACACAAACACACACACACACACACACACATATGCTTCAGTGATATGCATAAAGCTCCGTTTTTGATTATTGGATCATGAGCACTTTAAGGTTTGTTACTTGGAATGTGTGTGGAGCTGGAACACGGGAAAAGAGGTTAAAGATTTTCAATCCGCTGCAAGAACTGAAGTCAGACATCGTCCTCCTTCAAGAAACTCATTCATCAAACTCAACAGTAGATCTTCTCTCAACAGCCCAATTTCCACATGTGTACTCAGCTTGTTATAATTCCAAGCTAAGAGGAGTAGCAACTCATTAATAAAATATTACATTTTGTTTATAATAGTTACGCTATCTATTCAAAATGTTGTTATGCATTGCAAATATATATGGCCCAAATGTTGACGATCTCTTCTTATTTCACTCCGTTTTCACCTCACTCTTTGATCACTCAGATAATACAATAATTATAGGAGGTGATTTTAACATTATATTGGACAAACACTGTACCACAGGAAGTTGTAGAGTCTGGAAATCCTCAGAAACTGTTAAACAACATATGACAGATTTTGGTCTTTGTGATACTTGGCGCTCTCACCATCCCACACTAAGACAATACACCTTCTCCTCTTCAGTTTACCGTTCTTATAACTAGCAGCTCACTGATGAGTGACATGTCAGAGATTGAAATGCTTTGAATTCTATCTCTATTAGCAATCACACCCCAGTGTCATTCATTCATTCATTCATTTTCTGAACCCCTTATTCCCAATTAGGGTCGCGGGGAGGCTGGCGCTGGGCGAGGGCAGGGTATACCCTGGACAGCTCGCCAGGGCCATCAGTCACACAATCATTTGCACTCACACTCACACCTAGGGGTGATTTGGAACAGCCAATTAGCCTACTGTGAATGTTTTTGGACTGGGAGGAAACCGGAGTACCCAGAGGAAACCCACGCAAGCACAGGGAGAACATGCAAACTCCGCACAGAAACGCCCGAGCTGGGAATCAATCCCAGGACCTTCTTGCTGTGAGGTGGACACGCTAACCACTACGCCACAGTGCTGCCCCCCAGTGTCATTCACTCTAAGAAATAAGAACAATAAACCAGCAATTAGAAACTGGAGATTTAATACGTCATTACTGAAAGATTCTGAGTTTATTAGCTACTTTAAAAGAGAATGGTCTTTATATCTAGAAAACAATAACCGGCCAGAAACTTCAGCATGTGTTCTTTGGGAAGCAGGAAAAGCAGTAATGAGAGGGAATATAATTTCCTTCTCTTTCCAAACTTTGAGAATTTTAGAGTTAGAACTCAGAATTAAAGACCTAGAGGACGCTTACCATGTCTCCCCAGAAGAAGGTACACTGAACAATATAAGGAACTTAACAAAATAATAGATAAAAAGACACAATTCTTGGTGCAAAGACTTGGCTTGGAGAACTTTGAACATGATAACAAATCTGGAAGGTTCCTAGCTAATCAATTTAAAACAAACAAGGAAAAAACAATATACACCTCTGTCGGAAGGAAATATCAGCCATATTAGCCATTTACATCTGAACACAACAGATAGGAATATTGATCAATTTCTTAGTGACATCAATCTTCCAAAAGAAAAACATGAAAATAAAATGGCCTTGGATTCACCACTTTTATTTGGTGAACTCCAAGAAGCTCTCCAACATATGCCCAATAATAAAGCCCCAGGTCCAGATGATTATCCAGCAGAATTCTACAAAGAATTCTGGCTGACACTGACACCCACGTTTTACAACATGCTATTAGAAATAAGGGAAAAACAAAAATACCTCCAGATTTGAAACTAGTCAATATTACACTATTATTAAAACACTTCCATCTAGTTACCGTCCAACTTTATTAATAATTGTAGATCTCAAAATAATCAGCAAAGCTCTATCCAGAAGGATAGAAAAAATAACCTCTCTAATAATACGTCCTAACCAAACAGGCTTTATTAAAGGCAGACATTCTTCTACTAATATGCACAGATTAATTAACATAACAGATTATTCTACCCTACATAATCTGGAATCCACAGTCATTTCCTTTGATTCAAAATAAGCGTCTGACAGAGTAAATTGGAAAGTTTTATTTGTAAAATTAAACAAATTTGGGTTTGGGGCATCTTTCATAGACTGGATAAAAATATTATATAATAACACAAGTGCATGTGTAAAGACCAATGATCAAACTTCTCCAAAGTTCTGTTTGCAGAGATGCACCAGGCAAGGCTGCCCTCTTTCTCCTTCACGTTTTGCTATTTTAATTGATCCCTTTGCAGCTGCCATGAGACAAAATAAAGAGATTAATGGAATCCATGCCAAAAATATAGAACACAAGATAAGTCTTGCCATGCCGATGATGTTCTACTTTCCTCCAGAATTCATTAACATCTCTCCCTAAGACAATCACACTCATTAACAAATTCTCATCAATATCTGACTACTCTAATAACTGGTCAAAGACAACAGTTATGCCCATTAACTGTGAATTACAAAATACCTCCAATACTACAATACAGTCTGGAAACATTAAATATTTAGACATAAACATTTCCCCCAGGTTATCAAAACTAACAAAGCTAAATTACCTCCAGCTACTTAAAACAACAGAGGATGATCTATCACGGTGGAGCTGCTTACCCATATCACTCATGGGGAGGGTCGCCACAGTGAAAATGATGGTTCTACCTAAAGGTAATTACCTCTTTTCAGTGATACCAACTAAACCACCCTCCAGCTGGTTTAAGTCACTGGACTTAAATATATCTACATTTCTCTGAAAAAACAAGCCATCACGTATCTAAAAACATTACAGCAGGCAGTGGTGGCCTGGTGGTTAAGGTGCTGGATTACTGATCCCAAGGTCGGGGATTCAAGCCCCACTATCAGCGGGTTGTCACTGCTGTCCCCCAGTGTAGCTAACTTGGTTATCAAATGCAGGTTGGATTGGACTTACCCAACTTTAATCACTATTTCTTAGCTAACAAGCTGCAATATATCTCCAAATGGCTTAAATTTAGTGAGCTAGATGAACCATGGTTAGATGTAGAGCAGGCATTGTATGACGGTCTCATTATTTCAGACCTGCCATTTATCAGCTCAGCCATCAAACCACATAAGTGTTTTCAAGCATCAACATCAGCTTTTCTTTCATGGCTTGGTGGGAATTTCTGAAAATAACCAAGTCATCACTTGTTCTATGTAAGCTTACACATATGGCACAACCATGGACAAACATAAAGATGATTTATTTTACTTAGTGGAAAAATAAAGAAATAAAACAGTTAGAACATTTAATAGAACATGGACACTTCTTGTAATTTTATATTATCACCCCACAATATGGAATTAGCAGTACAATTTTTTTTAGAATATCACCAGCTAAAATCTATAAATAATATACCATTACTCAACTAAACTTGCAGCTACCTATCAGGGTAGCAGCATTCTTAAATCACCATACCCCAGAATTATTATCAAAAATATATATACTACTATGTAATCTGGAAGACTGAATTTCTATTTCAACTTCAAAATGGAAGACTGACTTATTCAGTAACTTTAATCAACATGAATGGTCATAAATATGTTTAAACACTTTTAAAATTACTAAAAATTTAAATATGCAACCAATACAATTCAATATTCTTCATAGAACTCATTATACAGGACAAAGGATGTTTAGGATGGGTCTGTTACAATCAAATATTTGCTCACACTGTAATGATAACATGATTGAGAACCATGCCTTGTGGTCCTGCACACCTGTTCTCATTTTCTGTGTGTGAGAAGATGTGTGTGTGTGTGTGTGTGTGTGAAGATATGTCAATGTGGTTTAAATGTAATATTCCTACACTGAAATGCAAATCCTACACTGTGTCTACTAGGTGACTTGGGAGACATTAACATGGCAATTAACTCTGCACACATGATCCTCACGGTCTTATGCATTGCAAAGACTATCGTTTTGAACTGGAAAACCAAAAATAATATGTGTATTCGGCAGTTTATGAACCTCTTACTAGATCACATTGGTATTGAGACAATGTCTGCCCCCTCAACAAACCAGTTAGCTGACTGCAAACTCTTGATTACTGTCAGCTCTGTTTTTCTGTAAAAGCCACAGGAAATTGTGTATTTATGTACAAATGTAGCAGTTTATTGTCTTGTGATAGTTTTGTTTGAAGGGTTGTTGCATTATATCTATAGTGTTTTTGTATCCTCTTTCTTCCTTTCTCGTTCCCTTTTTGCTTCTGTTTGCTGTCTTCTTTCTTTTTCTGTCCCCTCCAGTCAAGTCCAGTAAGATTACATTGATTCTACAACACAATTCAACAGTAAATAAATAAATGAATCGGATTATCAAGAGCAGACTAATACCCATTAACCTGCCCTTGGAAAAGCAAATTTGTTTGGCACAACACAGCAACCAGACTGCCATTCTGCTTGCTATGATGCTATAAAGGACAAATTTAATTAAAAAAAAAAAAAGGAAAGGAAAAGAAAAGCCGTGATGGTCTTTGTTGGCAGGACAGTATCAGTGCAGAAATTAATATACGACAGAACAGCCGACGAGTATTCCTCTAGTTTAGCCCCCAGTTTAAACACTTCCCAGTTTGTATACTCAAGTGTATTTGACTTGTAAATAAATATTAAGATGCAAAAAATAGAGAATAAAAACATTATGTAAAATAAAATTAAATATAAACATAAAATATAATATAGGGTACAAGATACACACCACACATGACTATAGCAAAGACACCACCAGACTTTAGGTGTCATGTTCTAATTAATTGTAACCAATTATGGACGTAAATGTGCAATAAATTTAAAGATGTATTTACTTACTTACTTTTGTACATATCATTGTCAGGTCTGTGTTATGTTGATTTGATTATATAACATTTCAATGTTACTTCATCTGTTGAAGCTCATCACCTTTCTCTACAGACACTGTACTAAAGTGGGTAAAATTTTGCTTGCTCCAGTACGTTGAAAAAATAATCAACAGTTTCTCTGAGATGATTTCACATGACTGTATCTCTGAGTGGAGGAGGAATGGAAACTGTTGCTTTCAGCCCCAGTTGTGCCAAAAATAATTGCAATTGCTACTGAATATTTCCAGTAACTGTTGATCAGTGTAGCTTGAAGCAATGTTAGTCCATCCTTCTGTATAGAACACCTTCCACTTTGAGATTTTGGTAAGTTTCATGAACTGCTTACAGATCTTGGAGCTTGATTTGGCCATTCCAAAAACATGGACTTTATCCTTCAACCACTTTTAGGTAAAACAATTTTGCTTAGAGTCATTACCTTGGTTCATGGCCAACATTCTTTTTGAAATTCAGCTCAGTTGGCATGGAATGTGGTATGGCATTAGTACATCCACCTCAGAGCAAGAAAGTCCTGGTTTCGAGTCTCGGTCTCAGTGCTTTCCCCATGCTTGCATGGGTTTCGTTTGGGTACTCCGGTTTCCCCTCACAATCTAAAGACATGCACATCAGGCTAAGTGGCTCTTCTAAATTGTCCCTAGGTGTGAGTGGATTTGTAATGTTTTTTCCAGAGAACAGGTTTTGGAGGAGGACCTTCTCAGGTAAAAACATTCTAATACAAACAACAAAAGTAGCAAAATGCATAATGGGCATGGAGTTTTAAGGGAGTGATTTGTTGGTATAATTCAGAACTCCAGTGACCTTCTGGTGCCAGGCCTGGGGGAGGGGCTCCAAGGTGAGTGACTGGTATGTTGGGCTTCTGCCCATGGAGCTCAGCCAGGCCCAGCCCTAAGAGGAGGCATGGGTCTGCCCTCCCATTTATCCACCACCTGTGGGAGGGGCAATAGGAGTCGGGTGCAATGTGAGCAGGGTGACCGCCGAAGGCGTGGGTTCTGCAGGACCAATCCTCGGCTACTGACTCTGGCTTGTGGGAGATGGAATGTCACCTCTCTGGTGGGGAAGGAGCATGAGCTGGTGTGTGCAGTTTAGGAATACTGACCAGATATAGTTTGGCTCACCTCAACACATAGCTTGGGCTCTGGAACCACTCTTCTCGAGAGGGGCTGGACCTTGTTTTATTCTGGAGTTGCTCATGGGGAGAGGCATCCAGTGTGAGCATCCTTGCCAGCATGCCAGTGTGGGCATCCTTGTTGCCCCTGTCTCAGTGCCCACGGGTTGTCTTCGATTGACAAAAGGGTAGCCTCCCTCTGCCTACAGGTGGGGGGTTGGGTCCTGATTGTGGTTCATGCTTATGCACCAAATAACAGTTCAAAATACCCAACCCAATTTTTTGGAGTCCCTAGGGGATGTGCTAGAGAGCACTCCTCCTGGGGACTCGCAAGTCATCCTTGAAGACTTCAATGCCCATGTGGGCAATGACAGTGTGACCTGGTGTGATTGGTAGGTAAGACCTCTCTGATCTTAACCCAAATAGTTTTTTGTTGTTGGACTTCTGTGCTCGTCACGGTTTGTCTATCATGATCACTATGTGGCTATAAGGTCATTGGTGCCCGTCATGGGGGCAACCCCCAAACCAGGTGGTGGCCACCTGCAGTGAGGGGGGCTGTCAAGCTGAAGAAGGCCTATCAGGTTCTTTTGGACCAACAGGCCAAATGTGCGCAATGTGGGAGGAGTTCGGTGAGGACCTGGAAAAAGCCTATTGGACTCACAAAGGTCTGGACCACCATCCGACACCTCAGGAGGGGTATGAGTACTCCACAAGCACTGTTTACAGTGGAAGTGGAGTGATGCTCACTGTTGGGTGGTGGAAGGAATACTTCAAGGACCTCCTCAATCCCACCAAAGAGCCTGGGGGTTAAGACTGGGGTCTACCTATCAGAGGGGCTGAGGTCGCTAAGGTAGTTAAAAAGCTCCTCAGTGGTCAGGCTCCGGGGGTGGATGAGATCCGCCCTGAATACCTCAAGGCTCTGGATGTTGTAGGACTGTCTTGGTTGACGTGGTCATTGGGGGCTTATCTCTGGATTGGCAAACTGGAGTGGGAGTTCCCCTTTTTAAAAAGAGGAAGCAGAGGGTGTGTTCCAACTATCATGGAATTACACTCCTCAGCCTTCCAGGGAAAGTCAATTCAGGGGTACAGGAGAGAAAGATCCAGCTGATGGTTGAACCTCAGATTCAGGAGGAACAATGTGGTTTTTGTTTTAGCCACAGCACTCTCCACCAGCTCTACACACTATACATGATCCTGCATGGGGCATGGAAGTTCGCCCAACCTGTCCACATGTGCTTTGTGGACATGCAAAAGGCTTTTGTCCATGTCCCTCAGGTTATCGTGTGGGGTGTGCTCTAGGAATATGCAATACCGGACCCGTTTTTACGGGCCATTCAGTCTCTGTATTGCTGGAGCCAGAGGTTAACAGGTCTAACATGTCAAATATGTTTCCAGGTGGTTGGAATTCCCCAAGGCTGCCCTTTGTCACCGGTTCTGTTCATAATTTTTATGGATAGAATTTCTAGCTAGTTGTAAAGTAACTGGGATGAGAATCTGCACCCCCAAGTCCAAGGCCATGGTTCTCAGCTGGAAAAGGGTGGAATGCACCCTTCCTGGAATGCTGGAATGAGGTCCCGCCCCAAGTGGAGGAGTTCAAGTATCTCTGGGTCTTGTTCAAGAGTGAGGGAAGGATGGAGCAGGAGATTGATAGGTGGATCAGAAAATGAATCCCAATGGGCTTTCCAGGTGGCTAGAACATCCACCAAGTTTTCTGTGGGCCAGCCCTCACATGTGGACATCCCCTTGAGGGTTCTGAGGAAGACTTTTATATTTTTGGTGGCCAAGAGTTTGGCAGGTAACTCCCGAGCCACCTTGGCTTGGTTGGGAAGAGGGACATTGTCAGTGGTTTCATGGCACAGCACAGGAACAATTTTATTAACAAATCAAATATTTTTAACAATAACTACAAACAAGAGTAAAAAGTAGAGTATTTTAAATAATTTCTTGGATTCCAGAATTCCTAGCAGCTTAATCCTAATTCGGGTCAAGGGGAGGTTGGCAGCCATCTCAGCTGACTTCGGGCAAGGGTGGGGTACACACAGAATTGCAAGGCCAACACACACACAACACTCATTCACACTCATACCTAGGGGTAATTTGGAACATCAAATTAGCTTATTGTGCATGTTTTTGTAGTATGGGAGGAAACCGGAGTATCCGGAGGAAACCCAAGCTCGGGAAGAACATGCAGACGCCACACAGAAACACCCAAGCCCCAACTGGCTGCTAACTGGTTTATTAAAGGCCAGCCATGTCTTTCACTGTCTGTGGTGAGGGGCATGCAAAAAAAACATTGCTGTCTTCCGAAAAGAGCAGGCCATTGGGTTGCCATTAACGTGTTTCTGCTCTGTAATGGCCTGGTAAGCTGTCCAGGGTGTACTGTGCCCTTGCCCAGAGTCAACCTCGTAGCTACCCTAATTAGGATTCAGTTGTTCAGAAAATGAATTGAATGAACAAAAATTAAATAAATAAATTAAATATTATAGAATAAAACCCTCATTTTTTCATAATATTTATGTAGTATAATACAAAAATAAGTCACAATTGTAGTAATCAGTAAACAATAAGTTCCAGCTGTAGCCATCCACGGCAGGATGAAGGCCCCAGCATGGTTCTTCCAGCAAGATCATGATCTTGCTTCCTTGTTCCAGTACAAACCCTTAATAAATTCCTCCAATTTTTCTCTCTGTATCTCTAGTGGTAGCTTGGTGGTACTGGAACTTGAACCCCTGACCTTTGGATCAATTACCACTGAGCCACCATTGCCCCTTATGTCTCCTATGTTGTTTACCCCTACTTCTCCATCTTTGCCTTGGATGCCAGGTTGTTAATTAGGCTGTCCATCTGTTGTCACGCATATCTGTTCTTATCATATGTCCTACCCAAGCCCATTTTCTGGCTTTAATGGACTTTATTATGTCTTTGACTTTTGTTCTCATTGGTATCCAGTAGTTTTTCTTATCTCTGATTGAGATGTTACGCATGCTTCACTCCATCCATTGCTGTGCCACTGCCAACTTGTTCTGCATCTTAGAGGTTAGAGCCCAGGTTTTACTTGCATAAGTCATTGCCAGGAAGATGCAGGTGTACAAGTATTTGTGCTTGAGACTCATAGGAATTTTACATTTTAATAATGTTCTCTGCTTGGAGATGGCGCTTCATCTTTATGGCGATGGCGTTTTTTGACTGAAATCCCTCTCTCTGTTTATTTCTCCTGATTCCTTTCTATGAGGCTTTTTGCTTGGCCTAGGTAGGTATATTCATTCACTGTCTCTGTGTTGTTGCTATTTACCTTTATTTCCTCTGCCATCGGATTGTCTCCTAACATCAACTTGGTCTTTTTCACATTAATTTTGAGGTCTGGTTTCTTGCCTTTGTTAGGAAGTACATGCAGCATGACTTGTAGCTCTGCAGCTGTTTCAGCTGTTATGACAATATCACAGATGGTTTATGTTAAATGCTTGTGCATGTAGACTTTTTTATGCTGATGCTGTAAATATTTTTTGAAGAGGATTATCATTTTTGCTTTTTAACTTGCTTTTTAAATTTTAAATAGTGTTCTCTGTTTATCAAACGCTACCTTTCTTCTGTTTTTTAATTTTTTTTTTTCCAAGTGCATTCTCTATGTTTTGCTCAATAGGAAATTTCACACTTGTTTCATAACTTGATATATTAAACAGTTTTTTTTGTTGCCATGTTTCAGTGCTCTTCTGCATTCAATGAGGTCTAATGTCTTCTTGGAGAGATTGGTTTTACTCTCGTGTCTATTGATTTTTGTGCTTTCTGTGATGCTAAGCAGCAGGCCAAAGTGGTTCTTCAGTTTTAGTTGGAATTTTTGCTGCTGAGTTTGGATGACACCTGCATCCGTTTTCTTTGATGTGATACGCATTAGCTTGCTCCTTTCTACCTTTATGTCTTGAAATGTTCACTCTGTTAGTCAGGATGAAATCAATTTACAATAAAAATTGCCAGGCGGGTCTTCTCCAAGTCCCTCTTTTTCTTATTTTATTCTTATAGAAGGTGTTCATAATTTATCAGCATTTGTCCTCTTTCGTTGCATGAGCCATCTTCAAAAGCAAGATTTGTCTATTTTCAGTTAATTCGCTATTTCATAATATACTTCGTCGGCTTCTTCATCTACGTGCGTTGATGTTGGGACACACACTTGCTTGATCTTGATGCTGCTACCCGGTCTGAAGGTAATCAGACAGTGCTGATTCTCTCCTTCTACTTCTTGTGTTTGATGAAGCCTACTTCTGCTTGACCTTTTTTCCCACAAGCTGTGGAAATACAAATTCAGTTTAATTCAGTTTTATTTGTTTAGCATTTTTACAGTTGACATTGCTGAACAGCAACAAAATAATTTAAATATGGATTATACAAACCCTACATACCCCCTAATGACCAAGCACATGATGACGGTGAAACAGAAAACTCCTTCAGATGACACGAAGAAGAAACTTTGAGAAAAATCTGACTTAAAATGAATCCTCATTTGGGTGAAACCAAAGACTGTGATTGGGTAGTGACTCTTCTCGACCCAGAGATTCTTAGCACCCCTGCATCTGTCTTGTTCCTATTCAAATCACCTCCTGGTTTGTGGTCCAAGGTGCCACTGGGGATTGGGGGCATTGTGTTTTTGATGATACTAATGATGCTGATTCTGTACTAGCCAGATGAGTTGGAATTACTGGGCCTTCAACCAAGGCAGACTGTTATTAAGCTAAAGAACTGCCTTTAGCTTTTTAGCAGAGAGAGAAGAACACCTGTCTTGCCACATTCCATGTAGCCAGGGGGACATTTGGTTGGCAGGTTGGTGACTTGACTGTGCAACTCCAAGATCCCTTGGCAATCAGCCTGGGACTGGAACATGCTCAGTTACCATGGTGTACCCTGAAGAGATTAAGCAAGAGTCTTGACTGAGGAGAGGCTGATATAATGTCATGATCTGGTAATAAAAAGTAATAAATGTAGTAGAATCTATTAAATTCATCTACTCAATTCAATTTAGGATTAAGCAGTTCAGAAAATGAATGAATGAATGAATGAACTAAATAATGAAATAAATAATTAAAACATAGAATATGTAATGAAATAAATAATTAAAACATAGAATATGTAATGAAAAAATTATGAAATAAATAATAAAAACACGAAAAATAAATTATAAAAAAGTAATAAAAAAATAATGTAATAAATAATTAAATAAATAATTAAATCATTCATAAAAATGTAATAAAAATAATGAAATGAATAATAAAATAAACAATGAAATATATAATAAAATAATTAAAAAGAATTAAACAACCAATTAAATAATAAAAACAATAAAATAAATAATGAAACAAATAGTGAAATATATATATATATATGAAAATAAATAATAAAATAAATAAGTAAATAAAAAGTAATAAAATGAAATAAATAGAAAATGAATTAAATAAAGCATGAAATAAATGATGAAATAAAGAATTAAATAAATAATAAAATAAAGAATGAAGTGCAATGCTGCCTATTCTTGACAAAAATCAGCAATGGTTCTCTAGGGTCTCTTGTCTGTGAGAGACATGGTTGGCTTTTTATAACCCAGTTAGCTGCACTGGGGGGACAGCAGTGAGAACTCATTGATATAGGGGCTGGATCCCCCGACCTTGGGATCAGTAAACATTATGAAGTAAATACTGAAATAATTAATAAAATGAAAAATTAAATAAATAAGTCATAAAATAAATAATGTAAATCTGCATAGAGTAAATAATGAAATAATTTATGGAATGAATAATTATTAAATAATGAAATAAATAAATCATCAATTAAAAAAGACATGATTTAATGAAATTAATTACAAAAAACATTAAATAAATATTGATATAAAGAATTAAGTATATTATGAAATTAATTTTAATAAAATAAATTATGAAATAAAGAATGAAATAAATCATGAAATAAGTCATGAAATAAATTAATGATAAATGATGATTGAAGAAATTAAAAGGATTGAACCTGGTCACCAGTCCCCTATTTGTTTTTTTTCCCCTGGGATGAAGAACTGATGCTTCCTTGTGTTCCTCTTCCTTTATTATTGTCTTTTAAACCCTCGTTCTTGAACTGGGGTGCGAGGACAGCCGGTCCGGCAGCAGCTGGCCTCATGATTAATGTTGTTTATAGTTGACAGAAAGCTTCTTTATTTATCTGTATTTCTGCTCAACAGATATCATCACTCACCTGAATGAAAAATATTCACTCATACCAAATGTACCGTATAATTGAGAGGAGTCACTTCCCTTTTGTCATCTTTTTTCCCTTTCCACCCCATCCCCTGCTCTTTCTTCTTTCTCTCCTTCAGTACTATCTGACAGTCTCATCATTGCCACAGTAATTTTTGTGCTGGCTTGTTTGATACAGAAAGGTTGGCTTTAGCCACATTTGACATTAAGCTGCTTCAATTTTCGCACAAGAGATACTGAGAGAATGAAAAGATGCAAAGAAAGTTACATGCTACTTTTTCACAATGATTTTTTTTTTCTTCTCTCAAGCAATTTCAGGATTTCTAAAGACGTAAGATAAATTCTGAAGGAGAAATGGGAATAAATTGTAACTCCAAAAGGCTGGCTACTGTAAAAGGAAGAAGAATATTGTGCAGATAATGAGTAACATAAAAGAAAAAAGAAAGAGGAAAAAAGTAATAAATGAGGTTCCTCAAAAATAAGTAAAAATAACACTAAACTATTATTATTATCATATAATATATAATGTATTTAAATATATCAGTAAATATACAATTATAATCAGTTACTAATGATACTGTAATTACTCGTAAAACATCTGGATTTTTAAAACACATTCATTCATAAGATTTTTAATTATATTTCAATCAAGATTAATGGGCTGCAGTTAGACCTGGTGACAATCAAAACAGGTAGACCCAAAAGCAGGACAGACACAACTTAGGTACGATGAGGGAATAATCCCGTTTATTAGATGCAAAGGTAGCAAGGAGTATGTGGTACTGTGAAGCAGGGCTGGATCGTGAAGAGGCTGTGAGAAGCAACAGAGCTCTGTGATGGCACAAGACGATCTGGCTGAATGAGGGAGTACGCCGGCCTTATATCCGGTGGTGGCTGATGGGGAGCAGGTGGAGATGATTAGGGTGGAGCCGGTACTTAATTGCCCATGCAGGAGTAGCTCAGGATACCTGGACAGAAAAAACAGAGCAAGATAGAGAGGGGAACAGGTTCATCACTCCCGGCAGGTTCTAACAGTGCCCCCCCCCCCCCCGACATAAGTAAGAAACCTTGATGGGAACCAGTCTGAAAAAGAAAACGCGTCCGAATTTGGGGATAAAAATACAAACCACGTTGACGAAATTTTACTATAGGGGGGAGTGAGTTCCATAGAGTGGGGGCGGTTCCATTGAATGCTCTGTTCCCGAAAGACCACAGTCTGTTGAGAGTCAGCCCTTGTCTGTGGACCGCAGAATCCACGATTGGGTGTAGGGATGGAGAAAGTCCGATAAGTACTGGAGGTCAAGGGCATGTAGGGATTTGTATGTGAGGATTGTTTTTGTGTTAGTCTTGTGATAGATTGCCAATCTGTTCAGGGTGTAACCCGCGTCTTGCCAAAGTCAGCTGGAATTGGCTTCGTCTTCCCTCACAATCCGGATGGATAAGTAATATACTCTGTACATAATGGATAGATGGGTGTTCATTGTCAAGTCAAGGCAAGTAGACTTTATTGTCATTCTCATGACGTATAGATACAGAGTTGGAAACGAAATATAGTTGCAGGAATGACAGAGCTACCACTCACATGATGCATTACGATAAGAGCATCATTAATATGGAAAAAGACCAGGAACTAAAAGCAGTGTTTAAAGCTCAGTGTGTAGGATGTCACAGGATGGTAAAAATAGTACACAAAATTAGTTTTTTTTTTCCAAAACAAAAATTAATTTATTACTCATTCACGAAAAACAATCTTTTACAAATATTTAACCCAAATTCATTATTTTTCTAAACATCTGTACAAAGATCCTAGCAAGCATGTTTACAGCAATTATATTACCATAGCAAGAAAGGGCACTTTTTTCTAAAAGCCTGTCCAAAGACCTTTCATGTGAACCAAATATCAAGTCTCTGTGATGATGGCTGTGGAGGTACACAGTCGTGGTGAGACAGAGAAACAGACACAGAGACAGACAAAGAGTCACACCGAGAGACTGCTGAGTGTACTGCCATTATATTATAATACAAATATATATAATAAATACAATATAATAAATACCGACAATAGAATTGGATAATATAACAAAATCTTGATGACATCATGACATGACCAGGCTCATATCCATCCCAGAAAATTCCACCAATTTGATTCCTGACTGCACCATATCTTCTAGCACTGATTATATTCATATTGGTTCTCCCCTGACTTTCAATTTTTTTAAACACCCCCCACCCCCCACCCCCAGACGAGTTCATCTCAAGTTCAGTATGTATACATTTCAAGTTTTTTTTTAAAAACAGGCTCTCGTTTCTTGTGTCTAGTTGTAGAATCCTGGTTGTCTGCATATATTTCTAGTTTTTACTCTTTTGTAGCTTGTGTTCAGTGTCTTGAGTATGTCTGTGTTTTGAGTCCATGACAAACTAGGCCCACACTGTGTTTTGGGAGCAAGTATAAGTGACACTTCTATTCTTTGTGTTTTTACACTGAACTTTTTCCCCAGTTGTAATATGTACATCGATCCTGATTCTCCTTTATTACACTATTTGCTTGATTGATTGAGGTCCTTTTTTATTTTTAATTTTTTACATTTGTTCTTGAATTCAACTGATTTTGTTTATTTTCCCCTAATTTGCTATGATTTCATATTTATTTATTTATTTATTTATTTATTTATTTATTTATTTATTTATTTATT
>JBCNYG010000004.1:11816392-11833145 GCA_039654305.1 Porochilus rendahli | reverse complement strand
CTTTTGATCCCTCCTATTCTTTTTCTCCTTCATTCTCAATGATTGAATTTTTAAATTATTTTGTAAACCCACATACCCATAGCTCACTGGTATAATCTCTCTCTCTCTCTCTCTCTCTCTCTCTCTTTCTCTCTCTCTCTCTCTCTTTCTCTCTCACTCTCTCGCTCTCTCTCCCCCTTACTCCCTATTATCCCCGCTCCCCTGGATCCAACTGGATCACAGCATGTCCAAAGTGCAGGGTTGTGTAAAGGATTTTGTGCCTATGATAATAGGACAGAGGACAGACACCTACAGAGGGCGTTACTGTGTCTATTCCATTCATATGTCTCCTGTCTTATTTCAGTCATCAGGTTCATACACTTCCACAAACAATGGTTAATCTTTCACCACTTCACTTCTCCTCATCTTGACTCTAAAGAGGAGATCTTATACTTTTCCATTTTTTTGACCCATACAAGTTTTTCCAGTATTCAGTACTCATGTTAGCCGAGAGCAAAGCACAAAAAAATTTAAAATTCCTGAAGACATTTTCAGATGTGCCTGCCACTGCTGCCGGAAAATACATGAAAACTGGCATGCTAAACTGTAGAATACATTCATCACATATTACATAGGTAGCTGTGAACATGTGGTGATAAATCAAAAAATCAAAGCATATATGCATTGACTGTAATCATTATTGTGTGGTTTTAGCCAAGCTCTATACATATTTATTCTATTACATTTTTTTATCTGTCTGGAGCCAAACAAAGAGGCAATGTGTGTGCTTGACTTGTTTTTGTGTTTTATCAAGCTGCAGGTGTGTGTGGTGCATATTCAGACACAACTGGTCATTGCCATAGTGATTTAGCCGGCAGTTACTGACAGTTACACTTTTAAACTCAAAAATGTATACGGGACACATCTCGCTTTTGGATTGCTGATTTGGAAATCGTATGTACCATTGCAAAAGAGGTTGCAATTTTTAAAGCAAAGAATTTGGTGAACACAGGCATATAAATTATTTCACTGTACTGTGAAAATTATTTAAGGAGTTACAACGTAAATATGACCTTTGTAATGATTTTAAATTATTTTAAACAGAACTTTTTGTATTGAGTTTTATAGAGAGATTCAGGATACAGCTGTCTGTCAAAGGCTTGCCATTTACAAGTCTACAAGTGCTGTTGACTTGAACGTTACATGGTCAGAACCAGCATACATTGAGTGAGTGCACACAAAAGAGCTTTTTTCCGAGATAATCTTCTCTTTTTTCCAACTCTGCTGATGACATTACCCACTTCAGCCCAGGACATTCCATACAATACATACCCATTATGAAGAGACAAACTTACTGGAAAAAAAACTTGTCAAACTTAAACAATGATTGAGAGAAAACCGTAAAAGGTAGCAAAAAAAAATGTTTTGACCATTGGAATGTCAACTTCAGTGTATACTGAACCAATAATATAACCAAGTTTCTATGTGAAAGTATGGCTTCTTGGCAAGATGTCAAATTTAGGTGAGTTTCATGATTGTTTGTAAACCTCTACTTATTCATTTCAGGAGGATGTTTAGCCATGTTTTTGGCTAATTGTATTTGTTTATTTGTATATCATTTTGATATATACATTGTGTGAGTTCACTTTGCCTTTCCGGCCATATTAAGTGCGATGGTAGAAGAATAATAAAGAGAACCATTTTATCTGAATAATAATATGTGCTGCTTTCAAGCTCAGGCACATAATTAGGTTAGTGCAATTTTTTACTCTGGGCTATTTGAGCTAGCTGTAAACCTTTTTTTTCACCTTTTTTTTTTGCGGGGTGCTGGGCAGTATGATTAGTCGCCCTTCCCCCACTGCCCCCCAAAGTTTTTATGGACTTGAAAGGTCCTTGTGTTGTAAAGAAAAAGTTCAAAATGGTGGTGGGGGTCACCAAGTGTCTCTAGCTTTGAGACTAACTGGCTGGATATCCTTCTCATCATTGTCACTGTAAAGGATGAGAAGAACATGTTAAAATGAAAATATCCAAGCACTATTAAAAAGCACTTAATTACACTCTTGTTTTAAGTATCAATGGCAAGGCAGGATAATGTGTGTGTGTGTGTGTGTGTGTGTGTGTGTGTGTTTCTAATTATAAAAAAAGTTTCTAATAAAAAGCGCTATACAAATAAAACTGAATTGAATTGAATTGAATTGAATTGTGTGTATAGTTTGGGGCTGATAGATCAGCACACAAGGCTTATGTTTTAGTTCTGTCTAGAATGAGATTTTTAGAATAGATTTTTATCTACTATGGAGTCTGCATACATAAGTCTGTTGGTATTTACTCTGCAGTCTAAACTTCTCTATGACTTCTGTAAGACTGGTTGACGTGAAATAACTTGATCTGCTCAGCAGCAGTGGTTTTATTATCTCAGCAAAGTTAGCATTATCCTTGTCGTTCAGTAACTTTCCACTGTTATTATCAGCGCAGAATTTACAGTCGGCATGGGATTCATCTTTGCTGCTTTAGTAGGCAAATTGATGTCACGAACACCCTGTAGGTTTGTAGGAGATCCTTTATTTTGTCTTACGAAAGCTATTTGATGAACAATAGATACTAATTCATGAAGCTACATTTATTTATGTAGAAGTGGGTGCAGTTTTGCATTGATGTGTGTGAAAATGGAAGTGGAGGGTTAAATGAGAACAAAAATGCAAAAATGAGGACATCCAACAGCAGGCTGCAAAACTAAATTGTCACCCTAATGATCATCGTAAACATGAGTCATGGACACATTTATGTAAATGGGACTTTGTATTAAACATTCAGTTAATTTATCCCCTCTGTCACTCTTTGTTGTTTTACTATATTAATTATCTGTTAACATTTAATAATTCCACTGAATCAAACATTGTAACTATAACTATAATATTTTACTGTAAATAATGGACTTTGCTGCCTGTGTCAGATCTCTAAATTAGCTCTGTTTATTTTAACTGCATTATATTTAGAATAAAACCCTGAATATTAGTTTTGCAGTTTGCTGACACTAGCAGGCCAGAGAGACATAGGGATGCAAGTGCAGATGCAATCACTTTTATTAAAAGTCCAGGCAACCAGATTCAAACACACAGGCAATGCTCACAGTTACAAAATACAGGCAAAGGTTCATTATAAGGCTAACAGTTCATCCAAAGCAAATTCAAAAATATGACATATAGACAAGCACATTAACAGAGTGTTAGAGGCACTAGCAGATACTCTGTAATAGTATACAGAAATGTCGATTCATAGGCTGGAAAATGGGGTACAGTAGTTGGCTGTGTCACCTCACAGCCATGAGATTCCAGGTTCAAATATCACAGTTTATTGGGGCCTTCCTCTGTGGAGTTTGCATTTTCTTCCCGTGTTTGTGTGGGTTTCCCCCTGAATGTTCTGGTTTCTTCGTACAGTCCAAACACATGCACTGTAGGTCAACTGACTTCTCTAAATTGCCCCAGCTGTGGGTGATAATACGTTTCTGTATTAGTTGGAAGTAGATTGTTGACCTGTTCAGGGTGTACCCTGCCTCTCTCCAGAAGTCTGCTGGAATTAGCACAAGCTTCCCCACAGTCCTGACGGATGAGTGGTCGAGATAATGGATGGATGAAATCAATAATTTTCTTTTCTCCTCTGTCACTGTTTGTCATGTTTGTAAATTGGCTATAACATTCCCTGTGGAAATTAATATTAGCCAATGCATCATGAAACAGAAAAACTGTATTTTTTTTTCTACTGCAGTGTGTTACAGATGAGGCAAAAACAGAAACAGATGTATTAAAGCCTAAATGCATGAAGTAATACTTCAGTCGAAATTCACATGCATAAAAAATATAATAACATTTTGTATGTGTCTAAAGTGAATTACACTTACAGGCAATATGTGTTTATATTAAAGCAAAATGGAAAAGTTTAATAAGAATTTATTTATAATTGTCACAGCCAGCATGGTGGTGTAGTGGTTAACACAGAGCAAGAAGGTTACTGGCTCAGTTGGGTGTTTCAGTATGACGTTTGCATATTCTCCCTGTGCTTGCATGGGTTTTATCTGGGTACTCCAGTTTCTTTCCACAGTCTAAAGACATGCACTTTATGATAACTTGCTTTTCCAAATTGCCCCTTCATGTGAGTGTAAGTATGAATGGCTGTGTGTGTTCAGGGTGTACCCTGCCTTGATGGGCTCCAGCCTCCATGTAACCCTAGTAGGATTAAGTGGTTCAGCAAATAAATGAACTAATATTTTTGTTACTGTTGCTGATCCTGTGGTATATAAAATGGAATGTTTAGAAGATTTTATACATATAAGTTTAACAGTCCTTGTGTTTGGCCATTAAACTTCTTGTGGTGGATCTGTTTTTCATCTTTGTAATATCTGTGTTTTGGACTGTGGGAGATACCCAGAGGAAATCCATGCAAGCACAGGGAGAACATGTAAATGGCATGTAACAATCTGACCATAACACTTTAGTTATCACAGACTGTAATCTGTCCTTAAAAGCGAAGCATCATAGTCATGAAATGTGGCTTTAATGGTTGTCCCATACGGTGTCTGCTGGGCCAACCACATGTAACTTAAATATATAAAAAAAGATTTGTTATTAAAGATGAAACAACTGAAACCCAAAAAATAGAGGGTCATACACCACCACTCAAATTCACACAGAATAAAAAAACTACAGTCTAACTCAGGTAGGCAGATAAACTTTCTGGCAGAACAAAAAAACTTATTGTTAATGGAGCAAACACCGAAATTAGAAGCTTGACAGAACATGAACTCATTAAACAGATAATTTAACTAACAAGCAGGTACAGAAATGAACACAGAAATCAGGAAGTGAAAGGAAACAAGCCTAGGCCCAGACATTTATCAAAAGAGACATTTATCAGGAGCTCTGCTTTCAGGCAATGCGTCAATCTTTATATTAACATTTTAATTGAGAGACAACAGTGGTGTCCACAGTGTCCACAGTTTGCATATTGTGAAATGAATAAGAAATATACAGTGATAATATTTAGCAAATCTCAGCTTTGAAAGTTATTTATTTATATAAAAGTTGAGCTTTGTTAGTCTCTTTGTTGTAGAGTGCTCTGTACAGCAGTTTCAGAAACAACAATTAAACGATAGATTATTTAAAATGAAAATCATTTAAGCCATAATTTCTCTAAGTGAGTGTACAGTGTTGTGGTGGTCTCAGATTGCTTTTCCTGATATATAATGTTAAAGGATCTTTTATTGCCTCGTACCTTCTCGGGTCAGGCCTTAGTGCTCAGTAAAATCAGGACTGAAAGAAATGTGGAGGGATCTTTCAAGTGTTCAGAAACTCATGTGCTTTTGAATTAATTCAACTCATTCCCTTAAATGAATGAATTCTTTTGAACAATTTGTTCACGAATTACCCATCATTGCTGGTAAGATAGTTGTGAGAACTGAAGGGTTTCTGTTTCAGTAAGTGCTTGTTTGTCTCTGTGTATAAACTAATATTAGCCATTTCACAAAACATTGCTAGCAAGCACGTAGCAAAATCACAAACTATAAATTTATCATTTTACAAAGATGTTCAATCAGTCTGACCTACATAGTTTTTGTTTACCTCATCTGTGTTATATTTTTGTTGAAGAGGCTTCACACAGGTACTGTAGGATGTGAGTGAAATCATACCATGAAACCACACACTTTGAGACCTAATTAAACTTTCTGACATGCCAGGAATACAGCCTGATTATCCTGGAGCTGGATTATTAAGTTGAGGTATTTAATCAAGCGTCATGATCAAAGTGCATTAGAAAAAATCTGACCTGATGGTAATTCTGCCTAATTTTAATATTTATCAGCTGATTTAATTAAAATTGGGCTGCACAGCGTTTGTCTGGCTTTGCAAAAAGAATTTCGTCAAGATCAGTCATTTTCCAAAAAATGGTCAAGTCAGTTTTTACTAACTCTGCCAGGGTATGTTAATTTATGAGGATGATGGTACAATTTCTTTCATACTAGCTGTTGGACAATTACTCGGTTGTCTGTTTGTAAATAATCATCACTGACTGATGTCTCTGCTCACATGGCAAAAAAAATTTTAAAGTTTAAACTTTGTCCCTGCAATGGGCTGTTGAGCTGTTTAGGGTGTACCCTGCCTTTGCCCAGAGTCGGCTGAGATCAATTCCAGCCTTCCTGTGGTCCTAATAGGATTAAGTAGTTTGGAAAATGATTTAATGAATGAAAGTCTGAGTATTAGAGAGCCAATTTCTGTAATCTGTGTTCGATCCCAGGGCTTGAATTAGTAGAAATGTCAGAACATATCAAATAAAAAATCCAGTCAGTTTTTGTTGTAAGAAATACAGGAATGAAGCAGAGCTTACATTAAAAAAAATATTTACGTACACTCAGTTCCACAGAGAGAAATTGTAGCAGAAAAATAGACCACCTATTTTGAGCAGAGCAGCTTCTGAAACACATGGCCACCAAACTAGAACCCCTTGACACATTTCTTCTTCTTCTTATGCTTGGTCTGGAGTCGGGTTGTGGGTGCAGCCTAAGCATTGAGGTCCGGACATTCACCAGCAACGTCTACAGCTCCTCCAGTGGGACATCGAAGCATTCCCAGAACAGTCAGGAGACATAGTCCCTCCGGCATGTTCCCAAAACAACATACCAGAGAGGCCTTCAGGAGGTACTCTAATCAGATGCCTGAGCCACCTCAACTAGATCCTCTCAACATAAAGGGGCAGCAGTTCTACTCCAAGTTATTCTGCCATGCTGGATGGCTGAGCTTCTCACCCTATCTCTGAATGAGATTCCTGCCATCCTGCAAAGGAAGCCCATTTCAACCACTTGTATTCATGATCTTGTTCTTTCAGTCACTACCCAAAGCTCGTGACCATAGGTAAGGCACATAAATCAATTGGTCAATTGAGAGCTTTGCCTTTTGGCTCAACTCCCTCTTCACCTCAACAAACCGGTACAAGCTCTGCTTCACAGGGGAGGCTGCACTGATCCATCTGTGGATCTCCCATCCATCCTTCCCTCACTTATGAACAAGACCCTGAGATACTAGAACTGTTCCACTTGGGGCAGGACCTCATTCCATACCTGGAGGGTGCATTTCACTCTTTTCCATCTGAAAACCATGGCCTCAGATTTGTAGGTTCTGATTCTCACCCCAGCCGCTTCACAATCAGCTGAAAATCGCTCCAGTGAGAGCTGGAGGTCATGGTTTGATGAAGCCCAAAGGACAACATCATCCGCAAAAAGCAGAGACAAGATGGCCACCAAACCAGAACCCCTTGACACTTCAGCTGCGCCTAGAAATTCTGTCCATAAAAATTATGAAAAGAACTGGTGACAAAGAGCCTATAAGCATTAGGCCACAGCTGCCCCAATAAATATACCTGCATGATAAACCTGTCTTCTACCTGTTTAAGTAATTTATGAAACAAAAAACTGGCATTTGGTAATTACACTGTGTACAGATCTCAGAATGTTTTGATTGCTAATTACGGTTGGGAATTTTCTGAGTAAAGTGAAAAATTGTGTGGTAATTTGTGGCTGTAGAAGGAAATTGGTGGTTGTAGTGTATCAACTTAAGTTCACTAAATGTTTCTGTTGTCGCCACCATAGGGGCTATCGATTCCAAGCTTGTGTTAAAGCTGCTATTGCGGATATTGATTTTGTAGCAAAGTGTCAAGATACCAGATTATGAATAGTGTAGGTGTTACAACCACTGGCATTTAAAGAGAGATTGTAATTCATCGTGAAAACTTGTGTGTGCGTGTGTGTGTGTGTGTGTGTAAAAGTAAGTTCACGTTGGTGGGCTTTTGTATATCTGTTTACAAATTAATGAGGTGGAATATGTATAAACACACCAACCCCCCCCACCCACACCCCCCCACACACACAGACACACACATATATATAGATTTTCAATTATTTTTTCAGAATAAGAGTAAATATTAGATATGTTGTTGATGAGAAAAGACATTGTGATTCCAATAAAAACAGTGAAGATTCTGTAATTTTAAATAAGTATAATTATTAAAATCTTCAGAAGAACTGTGGTTTGTAATTACAGCTCATTTCGGATTAATAAAAGAAACTCTTAAATAGTTGGAAAATCATCAAACTGGTATGTTCTTATAATGAAGGAGTAATGTAGTAATCTAGCAAAAGCAAAGGACCTGGAAGAAAACTTAACTTGATGATTTTAGATATTTTTTCCTTCGTCAATCCAAATACAGAGAGTTTAACCCCACCATGCATATCAGTGCTATCGTCAGGAAGACAAAGCCAGATAAGAGTTTGTTAGAAAGCCCATTATGTTCTAATTGTGTTTGTGTGTGTGTGTGTGTGTGTGTGTGTGTGTGTGTGTGTGTTTTGTTGTTTTTGTGGAACTAATGTATTTTATATTTTATAATAAAATGGTAGGAAAAGCAGTTGCTTGTACTCCCTAGTCAAAGCTAAAATCTATTTGTTTTCATTATTTTGGATTAAGGCTATGTTTGCTGTTAGACTGTTCCATTATTTCAATAGCTGTTGTTTCATTAGTCTCAATTTAAATAGATTTTCCCAATAATAGCCTTGAGCGGATGTCTGAGCTCCAGAGACTGACAGGGAAATGGCTGGAGTAAAGTTTGGGGTAAAATGGGCTCTTTCCTGTCCTCACTTTAAGAATTGAAGTTTTCAACAGCCACATATTTCCACCTCTGTCTTTTCCCACTTCACTTTTTATTACCTCCTCCAAGGGGGTCGAGTTTGTATGTTTGTGTGTTTTTGACCATGCTAACTCAATAACCAATGGATGGATTTACACAACATTTGAACCAAATATGTGTCTTAGGCTAACGATGGAATGATCATATTATTGGTGTAATCTGGATCCAGAAGTGTTTTAAAGGATATTTTATTCTTGTGTGATAGGGTAAGGAGGCAGATATCACTCAGAATGTACCACAAATAAAAATACACATGATATAATACATATGATAAAATCATTGCACTATAATCCTACATTATCTGCCACTATACCCAATGTAAAGATGAGATTGTAGTACCTTGGTGGAGGTCTGCACTCTCTGGGTGTATTTCTAGTCTTTGTACTTGTTTCTTCTTTACTGCGTTTTTGTCCATTTTTATGGAGGATTTTGGATGATTTTTTAAATTGTTTGTGATATGGTGATATATTTCACCCCAGTAACCCCCGGGGGAGTGTCTCAACTGCTCCATATCTTCTTGTTTGGGTGTTCACATGCACAGAGAGCATTAACACAAAGACACACTGTGACCTCATAATGATAAAATGTGATTTTTCAGTACAACATACCCTGAAACCTTTTTACTGGGTTTCTAATAATGATTTCATATAAAAGAATAATTATTCATATAACAAAATAAGCGTCACTTGATATTTGATTAATGTGTCTACAAATCTATTTAAACAAAACTCTCAGACTCACAGGCTCAAGAAAACATTGTTATAATAAATTATTGTCACTCATCTCATTAAGATGATGCGATGAAAGCTGGCTTTGATCTTAGAAAATGTCTACGAGGGAGAGGAACATCTCAGGCTGTCTCTTTCTCTCCTTCTTGATATTTGGCTGCACAGATGGTGAGAGATAGTGTTACCATTTATATCATACTATCCTGTTAAAGTAACACAAGGAACAGAATGTGACACAGAATGCCAAGCTTTCATCTGTTCAGTGTGTGAATTGTGTGTGTGAATTGTGGTTCAGTTCTGAACACAAACATGAGATTACTTTTTTTGACAGACATCGAGATAAAATATGGATAAGGTTTCTTTGCCTTTGAAGATAGTATTGTTAAAATGCTAATTCCATTTACCTTTTGTGTATTTGAATCCAGGCCTCCTGTATTCGCGGGAAACCCGGCATTTTCAGACATCTCCATCATCAGTATACCACATCACCGGAATTCCTCAGGTGTTGGAGTGGACCCACCCTTTAGCCCTGCACACCCATACATGAACACCTACGTAGACTACATCCGCTCCATTAGCAGCCCCTCTCTTTCTATGATCTCTGCCACCACGGGACTCAACCCTCCAGATGGTAAGAACTCTGGGATACATTCTGGGACCTTTACCACTCTGTAGCGGAGAACAAAGCACCAACAAAGCTTGTGTGTAATGAATAGACCCGAAAGAGAAAGACCAAAATGCAGAATAAGGAGTGTATTAAAAATCAGCAGAGGTACCATATCACAAACCAGATAATCAGCAGTCAGTTCAAATAATGTCCAGCAATGGATATCAAAGGAGAAACAATAACCTGCAGAAACCAAGGCTCAGTACCTCACAAAGAGGAACAGGATGTAAGAGTTTAAATACACAGATCAACCCCTTCATGGGTGGCTGCAGGAGCCCTGGAGTGTTGTGTAGGTGGGCGGCCCCGACTGCAAGGTCCTGGGCAAGTGGGATGGAGTTCATGAGAGAGGGATTGAGAACATCTTTTGTAGGGACTGTTCCTCAGGTCCATACCCTTCCCAGTCAACCAGATATTGCAGATGTCCTCTATGATGTCGTGAATCCAGCAGGGCATATACGGAATTAGCAGTCTCCCCAATGTCTAGAGGTGGTGGTGGCAGCTAGGGTTCTATGGACTGTAGAAGACTGGTTTCAGCAGGGAAACATGAAACGAGATTCAGTACCCAGAAGGCAGTTTTAGTTTATAGGAGACAGGATTAATGCATTTTATTATTTTAAATGGACCAATGTATATACCTCCAGCTCACTTTCCTGTAAGGCAGGATGATCTGAAAATCTTTTTGCTTTTGAACCGCTCATTGTAGTAAAGGTGCAGTCTCCCACAGCTGGTCACTTTGGTGAAACCATTTGTCTATCACAGGGGCATTTGTGGAATCCCAGGGAAACAAGAGTGGTATTCTAAAACACATTGAAATGGGTAAACTTGGTGTGTATGAGTGAATTCTGTGCATACTATGCCCACACTAGAAATCAGCTACATTCTGTCTGATAATTGGAATAGTACTTACGTAGAACTTCTTGGGAATCAATTCAGATGTCTGTGTAATTCCAGGATGACCTGAACTGAGAGATGTGTGTACCCACTCCAGCAGTTGACAAAGGACACTGGCTGAAACATCGAGTGGACAATCACATCCCAGACAGATCTGAGAACTTCTGATTAGGTGTAAATTTTGGTGCTCCTGTTTCTTTTTTTAACATTCACTAACTGTAATGACGGCACAAGAAAGATCCAAAAGCAGGACAGACACAGGAATATGCAAAAACAAGGTTCCTTTATTTAAGGACTGAGGAGAGTAGGTACTGAGACCGTGTGGGTACTGTGGGCTGGATCGAGAAGCATGCGATTAGAGATGTTAACACTATGACGGCACAAGACGATATGGCACTGGAGCTGGAGAAACGCGGGCTTTTATCCTGGGGCTGTGATGGGGATCAGGTGGGGATGATCAGGGCGGGGCCGGCACTCACCGCTCGTGCCAGAGGAAATCAGGTAACCTGAACAGGGAGAGAGCAGAGACGAACATGAGACAGGCATGACACTAGGATCTCACATTAACAGGTTTAACGGTTTTTGAAGACGATTGTGGTTTTTGAAGACATTTTACTTTCAATCCAAAAAGCTTCGTCAGTTAGAAATTCTGGTGGAAAGTTCCAGCCTTATATAGGCTGAGCAAAAACTCTGGACTGCACACAACCCGGCTCAGCTTCTCTTTGGAAGTTTTGTCCTTGGGGTGAACCAGTCTTTGTCTGAGGGTGGTGTTAGGTTTGAAATTTACTGGAATGTCATGTTTAGAGAAAATCCTTCAAAGTTCCTCAGACACTCCTGCCACATATGGCATAACAAAATTTTTGCCCCTGTTCTTCTTCTTCCCTCTGTTGGATGCGCTTTGGATTGAAAGCGAAATGTCTTCAAACACCATAAAAAGAAGTCCAGTTGCCTCGACTCAAGCTTTTGACTCAAGCAAACTCAAGACCTACACCAATCTACACCAACGTCATTTCTACACTTAGTACTGATCGACTCAGTCTGTGTGGCAGTCTGTATGACAAGCGCTCTATCTGATCGTGACTAATAACAATGTAAATGTTTTTTCCTGCTTGTTTATACTCCTTTCAGCTTAAATTGTACATTCTTCTTTATTAAGTAATTGTTATAGATCAGTAGATTACAAATACATTACTATAAAAACCTATACGTACAGTATATCCTGGTTTAATGTAATACAATCGATTATTACTAATTAGAACAGAACAGAAGGGTAAAACATAACATTATCTAGGCAGTTTCATTCAGCTTTTTTGTTTTACAACCTTTATAAAAGGGTGCCTTGAATCTAGACCTGACTGTATATTTCACTTCTTTTGGTTTGCAGTGAAGTTTAAAGACAAGGCTCAGATATTGAACAACATGGCCAGGGGGAAAGTAGAGGGCAAAGAAAAGGAAAAATCAGGCAAAGGTGAGCTCCGGTATTCTACCATGTCCTCATAGTGTCCTACACAGTGTGTTGTTTAGGTTGCACAGAGGTTTGTCTACAGTTTTGAGTTCCATTGGCCCATCTAGCAAGCTCGGCTCGGCTCTGCTTGGCTGCTTATTTATATTGTTGATGAGTGTGGCATTTACAAAAACAGCAGCACACCAGCTGGGACCTGGGACCTGAGAGGACTGTTAGTAGCTTTGTTTTCATTGTCCATGTCCGTTTGTTCAGATTGCAGAAGATCTTTACACAATGGCTATCGTAATGATTGCATTTATTTTCATAAATTAAATATAAAATTTAAGATCACTGCAAATGTTAAAAGTTGCCATATAACATGATGACGATGATGATGTTGATGGTATTCCATTTAAAACATCTACTGCTTCCTTTTAAAAACTATAACTACATCTTAAAGCCAATTGGTGATGTCATCAGTGCCAAGTCAATAACTGACTGTGCTGATGAAAATATATATGTATTAATCACAGGTTGCTTGGTTTTATTTTTGAAATTTGCCTTCATATGATGGTAAAACTTCACAGGTGAAGATGGTAAACAAGAAGAGACTAAGGAATCCAAAGAGCCAGTAGCCGCGCCATCTAGCAAGGCAGACAGCAAGGAAAAGCCTGAAGGACAAAAGGTGGATAAGAACAACTGACACATTTAATGATATACAGAACACTAACTATCCACTTTGACTGGAACACATTTACAACTGCTGACTCATTCAATGATCTATTCACCCAATCCGGTGGCAGTACCCAATCGCCCAATTACATGGCAGTACTCAGTCACCCAATCATGTGGCAGCGGCACAATAAAAAAAAAACATCATCATTTTAAAACACCAAAAGCTTCAGTTAAGTTTCACATCAAATTTTTGTATATTGTAAAAATATTTCTGTGAGCCTGTACCTAGGATAGCCTCAGATGCTTGTCATTGACTGACAGGAGTGGAATCTGACGTGATGTTCTTCTTTTGTAGCCCATTTACCAAAAAGTTTGATGTTATGTACTTGTTGAGATTGTTTTCTCACTCACTTATGTGAGGAGCAGCATTGCGCACAGTGATTAGCATGTTTGCCTCACAGCAAAAAGGCCCTGGGTTTGAATCCTGGCTTGGGGCATTTCGATGTGGCACAGTGGCATAGTGGTTAACACATCCGCTGCACAGCAAGAAGGTTCTGAGTTCCAGTCTAGGCCTTGGGTGTTACATGTGGAGTTTGCATGTGCTACCTGTGCTTGCGTGGGTCTCCTCTGGGTAATCTGGTTTCCTTTCACAGTCCAAGAACATGCACATTAGGCTGACTGGCTGTGAAATTGCCCCTATGTGTCAGTGTGAGTGTGAATGGTTGTGTGTGTGTTTGCACTACAATGGTCTGACCAGCTGTTCAGTGTATACACTGCCTTTGCCTGGTGTTTACTGCGATAGGCGCCAGCCTCCTTGCCACCCTAGTAGGATTAAATGAGTGAAAATAAATGGATGAGTGAGTGAGGCAGAAGTACTTATTGCACATACACCATGGGTTGAACCGTGGTTAATTTGACTCAGATAAAGTGCTTTCTGTTTTGACTTGTGAGAAGTTGGCTGTAGTGTTAGCTGTAAGGATAAAAACAATTATACTTTATTATATTTATATAATACATGGTGCTAAACTTGATGTTGTGAGCAAAATCCTTCCACAAGGTGATTAGCACGTCTAAATTTAATGTGTGTCATAGCGTCTCTTTTTCGAAACGATCAAGCAGTAGCCCTTGAATTGTGAATATTTTTAGTTTAGATGTGGAGAGAGCCAGCTCTGAGATCTTGACCTTTTATTTCTGTTTACACTGTTAATGTCTGAGAAACTTGATTTGTGTTGATTTCTGGATAGATGTCTGTAGTATTGGAAAGTTAGGATGTTTCAGAGAGCATGCTCCCTAGTGTCAGCCATTTCCTGCATTACGTGTTCACCTGAGGGAGAATATCCCACGTTTTCGCCTAGAAAAATGCAGTCACTATTCCCTCTACATACTGGTCACAGGTTAAATGTGTTTGATGTGTACACTAACCCAAGCTCTTCACATGTATCTTCATGACACACATACATTGTGTTGCTGCCACATGATTTAGTGATTGGATAACTGAGCAGGTGTACAGGTGTTCCTATTAAAGTAGACAGTGGGCGTATATTAGCCATTTGCTTCCAAACGTCCAGCTCTGTTTCTGTCTGTCTTTTTTCAGGAGGAGAAAGAAGCAGCAGCAGACGGAGGGGGCTCCGAAGGATCAGATGACTCTGATGATAGTGATGATGACAGTGAGGATGAAAGTGATGAGGACAGTGATGATGATGATGAAGATCAGGAAGATGGAGACACCGAGGATGAAGATGGAGAGGAAAATGATGAGCCTCTGTCCTTGGAGTGGCCAGACACCAGACGGAAACAAGCCACATACCTATTCCTTCTGCCCATTGTCTTTCCTTTGTGGCTCACTGTACCGGATGTCAGAAACCCAGTAAATCCAAATAATACCTTAAATATAGCCACTTCAGTTCAGTAATGCTTCAGCTTATTGCTTTGTTAGCAGTCCGTAGTAGAAGTTTGAAAGTACAGGTGTGTGTGATTGTTTCTTTTCTTCATCCCATTCCTTCCCACTCCCAAAGGAATTCTGACCAGTTCAGCTTCGGCAGTTTTGTATATTCCCACTCAGGAACAGTCATCCATATCAAGATAAAGCAGTTACTGGTGATTAGTCAAGGGGGCAGCCATGGTGAAATGGTTAGCTAAAATTTGTGGTGAAAAATGTGTGGTGGTCAGGAGTGCCCTTGAGCAAGGTATCTAACCCCACTGCTCTCCAGACACCGTAATGTGGCTGCCCGCTACTCCCACTGAGTATATGTGTGCTCACTTTGGATAGGTAAGATGTGCATCAGAATGTAATTCTGTTAATACTGCAAGAGGCCTGAAAAAAACAGCAACACCCAATCAATCAACCAATCAATCAATTCAAATTTATGCCAGAAGCACAATATGCAAGTATCTGACTGACTCCTATGGTAATCAACACAGACCTTGTTTCTTTTATTTCCCCTTTCCTTTCTTTTCTTTCTTTTTTTTTTCTTTTTAAAATTTTTTTTTCTGTATTTTTCCCAATTTTTCTCCGTAGTTTAGTCATATCCAATTCCCAGGCTTTGTTTCCAAATCTTTATACTTAACCACAATGCAGACTCACAGTTTATATGCACGTATCTATTTTAAACAAATATTCCAGCTAACAGTTATAATAAATATTTATAATTAAATATTGAGATTTATTTAAAATATTGAGCATCATTGAAACCAAGTGATATCTAAGAGTGGGCTTGGACAGATTAAGTAACTGTTTCCTTGTCTGTGTGTCTCATTGATGATTGTCCCTTACAGGCATCAAAGAAGTACTTTGTGATTACGTTCCTGGGTTCTATAGTGTGGATTGCTATTTTCTCCTATCTCATGGTGTGGTGGGCGCATCAGGTGAATTTATATGCATTTACGTTTAAGTTTGAGTTCCATGTATTCTGAAATGTCAGTAGAAGTGTCTTGGAATGTAATAATACAGTGGAATATCCATAATGAAAAATCCATCATAGTGCATTCTTTCTTTTCTTTTTTCCTCAAAGGTGGGTGAAACTATCGGCATCTCAGAGGAGATAATGGGTCTCACAATTCTGGCAGCTGGGACATCCATCCCTGACTTAATCACCAGTGTGATTGTAGCGCGCAAAGGTCTGGGAGACATGGCTGTTTCCAGCTCTGTAGGCAGCAACATCTTTGACATCACTGTAGGGTAAGTCACCCTGTTGTTTCCTTTGGGTGTATGTGTAGAGTTAGCATGTTCTGCCTGTGCCTGCATGGGTTTCCTGCAGGTACTCCAGTTTCCTCCTACAGTCCAAAGACATGCACAGTAGCCTAACTGACTGGTCCAAATTGCCCCTAGGTGTGACTGTGAATGGCTGTGTTAGCCCTGCGATGAAATTAGCCCAGTATCGGCTTGTTTAATTGGGTTCTTTTTATATATATTCGGTAATTGTGTGAAAATCTGATGATGGTTTAGGTCAAATTTATGCAGAACTATAATATGATATGATGTGATGTGATGTGATGTGATGTGATGTGATGTGATGTGATGTGATGTGATGTGATGTGATTAACATACAATATAGATTTTTCTCATAATGTATTTTTTTAACAGAGAGTGAGAGGTTTTACGTATTACATCCTATAGTTTTAAATGAACTTATATGAATAATT
>JBCNYG010000004.1:11765174-11793451 GCA_039654305.1 Porochilus rendahli | reverse complement strand
GGAATAACGTAGGTGTCACGGTAGGTAGTTTTTAACACATATATATATAATAGGTCCTAGTCTCAGGCTCAGGTTGTCAGAGCTTTGGGTGTTGTTGTAGTGTTGTAGCAGGCAGATGACATGGAGTCTTTAATAGCCCAGATAATTCATCTTGATAATCGACTCCATGAGCACAACCGAGACAAGACCAAAGTGAGTTTGAAGCTCTGGAGCTCTGAGTCTGTTCTCTCTTGGGGTCCTACCTGTCCCACTTGCCTCTACCTGAGTTTACTACCTCAGTCTTCCAAGTCTCTCGAGTCTCCTAACCTATCCTAAGTTACCCCTGAGTATTTGGACCTCAAAGATGTCTTTACTAAGCAGTGGGCCATGGTGATGCCTCCTCATTGGCCTTATGATTGTGCCATCGACCTGTAACTTGGTTCCCCAGAGGAAGAATCTTCTCTCTGTCTGTTCCTGAAAGTGAATCCATGGACACTTACATTAAAGAAGCCTTAGTGTCTGGATCAATATAATTACTGTTAGGAACTAGTACTCCTTACTTTTAATGACTTTTAACTTCTGCAAGGGGCCTCTGTGTTTTCCAAGTTGGATCTGCGGAATGCCTACTACCTCGTCATAATCAGGGAGGGTGATGATTTGAAGACCACGTTCGACACTTCAAATGGGCACTATGAGCACTGGGTCATGCCTTTTGCCCTGATAAATTATTTTCTGTAGGACATGCTCAACAGGTTTGTGTTTCAAATTCAAATTCAAATTTATTTGTCACATACAAAATCATACACAGTGCAATATGTAGTGAAATGCTTAGTATGATGGTCCAAAAATGGGAAGAATAAGCTATCAAAGTAACAAGAAGAAAATAACAATGACAATAACTATAACTAAAACTATTTAAAGCCAAGAAGTGTCCAGATGGACCCTTCCAAGACGAGGACAATTCATGACTGGCCCCACACGAATTTCCATTAAGGAGACACAGAGATTTCTGGGGGTTTTTTTACAGGATTTTACAGGATTTTTACAGGAGGTCCATTCATAACTTTAGCACTGTGGCAGTTCCTATCTCTGCATTGACCCACAAATCTGCCTTTTTATTCTCCTGGACTCCTGAGGCAGAGTCCGTGAGTTCCGAGCAGTCAAGTTAGCTCTTGAGGAGGGTCGGCACTGGCCTGAGAGTGCATAACTGCCTTTTGTCATGTGGACTGATCATAAGAACTTAGAATACATTCAGCAAGGCAGACATCTCAACCCATGTTAGGCTCGGGGGGCATTGTTCTTTGATCATTTTGACTTCTGTCTTTCCTGTTGCTCATGTTCCAATAATACTATGCCCTGTCCCACCAGTTACAGTCTGAGGTCCAAGAGTGGGTCTCTGAGTCATCCTTAGGTGCTCCAAGACTGTGGTTCCAATGCAGTGGGGAATTGTAGCTGAGGTCCAGTAAGCACAACAGAAGGATCCAGGCCCCAGAAGGAGACCTTCAAATCGGCTCAATATTCCCAGAGCGCTCAGGTCTTGAGTCCTCCATTGGGTACACTTCTCTCAGCTCGTGGCTCATCCATGATCATCTAGGACTCTAGATTTCCTCCAATGAAAGTTTTGGTGGCCAGGCATGGCAAAGGATGTCAAGACCTTTTGTGGCTGCTTTCTCAATGTGTGTCTGCAATAAAAATGGGCAGAGTATGCCAACAAAACCTTGAAGACCTCCACGGGTATATCACCTTTGTGTTTATTTGGTTTTGCCCTGCCTCTGTTTTCTGAACAGGAGGAGCGCATCGGGGTGCCTTCGGCACAGAAATTTTTGTGGTGCTGCAGACAGTCCTGGAATAAAGCTTGTGTGGCACTCCTCTAAGCATCCCGCAGTTTTCAAACAGGAAAATTGGCTTTGCAGACGTTTTAGTGGGCCATTGAAGGTGGTTAAGAGGGTCAATCTGGTGACGCACTCCAGTTGCCACCTTCTTTAAGGATCATCCCCACCTTTCATGTCTCCCTGTTGCCCGGTGGTCACTTCTCCGTAGTCCCCCTTTTCCCCCGGATTATCAATGATGAACCAGTGTTTCAGGTCTACTGTATTCTGTACTCCTCAAAGGCGAGGTGTAAAATTCAGTACCTTGTGGATTGGGCGGGTTATGGTCCAGAAGAATGAACTTGGGTCCCTGGAAAGGACATTCTTAGCCTATTTTTTCCTGAGGACATCTTGCCTTGTACTTTGAATTTTTCACTGTTGTGTCTAGTTTCGGCCTTTCCTTTTGTCACAGCTGAGTTTTAGAAGAACCTTTCTTTGTTATGGTCACCTGATGACTGTTTTTGTTCCCTTTGTAATATTTGAATGTGGATTTTGTCTGAAGAAGACAAGCTTGTTGCCTTTTTTCCTACAACCTTAATAAGTAACCTGGACTGACACAACACCTCACCTCTGTGTCTGTGCTTCTGCAAGTATCCTTCTCTGAGTTGTTACTCAGTCTAGTAAGTAGGAGACCCGAGTTCAAGTCCCACATCAGACATCCAGTCCTGACACGGGTGTTTCTGTGTGGAACTCTTTTGTGATTGTGTTTGTTTACCCTGGGTCCAAATACATATGCAGGGTAATTTGTTGGTTCCAAATTGCCCCTGTATCTAAATGCTAAATCTTAATGTTAATAGGCTAATTGACCACGCCCCTGGGCAGTACCTCAAGTATAGCCATGCCCACAACTCAAGAGCATGCAGGATAGATGAACATGGCCGCCAACTCTCTCCAAGCAGGAGAGATAAAACTGGTGCTAATGCCAGGTGTGTGAGCTGCACTTCAAAGTGCACTTCCACAGGTACCATTAATGCCATCTACGGTAAGTAAAGAAGTTTGAATTTCACCTTTTTTAATTAATTTGAGAGTAAGTATTATTAGGGTAATCGACATTTGCCGTACTTCTGTTTGACTTCTGCTGATTCGTCAAGACAATAACACTTGTCCAAAGTGAAACATAGTGCTCCACTTTGCTGTTCAATAAAGTGAAAGATATGCCATATCTCAAAAATATGAATAAAATTAATAGAAAAGCAAAAATAAATAAATAAATAATAAAATGAACGCATTAAAAGATATGTCTGTCTAAGCACTGCGATTATTCACATTTAACATTTAGATTTAGCATTTAAATTTAGATTTAACATTTATATTTAGAATTTAGATTTAACATTTAGATTTAGATTTAACATTTAACATTTCGATTCAGCATTAACATTTAGATTTAACATTTAACATTTCGATTCAGCATTAACATTTAGATTTAGCATTTTGGTTGCACAAGCAAACATTTTCTTAACAGTTAAATGTAAGATGTTGTTTTAGACTCAAACTTAAATGTAAGGAAAAATGAACTAACTGTAGAAAATGTGTGTGTGAAAACTTTGCATCAGATTTTTACATTTGGCGCCCCATACACCGGCCTATTTTTGTGTAGGTCCTAGTTGTGCTTTTCCTGTTTAGAAAACCCAAAATGTAGGTTGTAGGCCAAGAAAATTAGATTACCCAAATAGAAATGTATACATATACAGAAAGTAAAGGAATAAAAGACCATAAAAAAAGAAGTGGATTGTTAAATGGGGGAAAAATACCATGATAAAGTGCTGAATATATTTCACTAATTAGAAAGGTGCCGTTAAACCAGGCAGGACTGGCAGGGGGAACACAAGAGAAAAAGAGAACAAGTATGATAGAGAGATAGATGACTAAGAACAGAGCATCTGAGAGCTGTAATTCAGAAGAAGTGTAATTCAGGCCTTTCGGCAGAGTGATAAATGAACGTACAGTGGCAAAATAAACGAGGGAACTGGGTGAGTGCTATTAGGCAGGAACGTGTGAACAGACTTCTCTCCTCTTCCCTTACATCTGTCCCTCTGATATGCATCACTTGATTAATGTTCCCGCCATCCGAGTTGAAGAGCTTTACCCCTGTGCTACCATTGTACAAATGCTCATACAGAAAACTGAGAAAGTACAGGGGTGATGGATGAAAGCGTTGTGAAAGAACCTTTCAACTTGGTTAGGGACACTAACACTGACTCTAATGGGAGAGAGAGAGAGAGAGATAGAGAGAGAGAGAGAGAGAGAGAGAGTAAATATAAAATAGTTTCTTGTTGATTCTTTTTTTTCTAGTGAAGTCTGGTAGTTTTAAACTCAAACACTTTACAGAATTTTGTTAAGATGCAGGTTACAGGATCACATGTCTGAGAGGGAATACGTGCTTGTTCCTCCCTAGTTGGTAGTGATTGTGTGATAGGAAGGCCAAATGTGACGAGTGAGAAATGACCTAGCAAATTAGAGACACAGATATGAGGTTTAACATAATATAATATACAATAAAAATTTAAATTAAAACTGTTATAGCTTTTATTGATGACAGTTTGGGGTTCACATTTTCCAAACATCACTGGTGTTTTGTCAATCTGTTTGTCAGTGGTGCAGGGCAGTCAATAAATGATCTATGAGCCAAAAGAGAAACAAAACAAAACACCCAGAGAGAGAGAGAGGCTTCTGACCACATCTGGAGCATTGATGACTGATCCAGGCGAGCACGCTGATCACTCATTTCTGGAGCGTACATGGACACAAGCTGATGAGTGATGAGACAGCAAGTAGAACACTTCACTGTCCAGCTGTATTGATTTTCTTATAGAAAATGATAAGATGAGACTCATGATGGAGCAGAGGAGTGAATAATGAATGGGTTGTTCAGGACCTACACTCAGATATAAAGAATCAGTTCAACTACACTGTTGAAGTATCATCAGATATCAAATCATTTAAATTTTTACTCTACTTACATCGGTAGGTTTCTGTCTGCTGACATATTGTTCATATTAAATTATTTTAATAGTTACTTCTAAAAAAACGTTATTTATTTGTGTGAGTGGTTTTATTATAGTGAGAAAATGTTTGTATTTGGTCCTTTTTAATTGTATTGGATTGAATATTACATGTGTTTTTACAGAACAGAAATTTAAGATACAGAGAAGGTTTCTTTAGTCTGAAGAAACGTGTGTATATGTGTGTGTGTGCGTGTATGTATGCGAACGTGTGTGTGTGGGTGTGTGTGTGTGTATAGAACAGTGGAGAGCTGTAGAAGCAGAATTTTATATCATGAACTGCAGAGGGCATTAACGATATGCATATGACCAACAATAAACACTGACCATCAATTTTGCTATCAAGATCACAAACTCCTTTACACAATTACACAATTTTCTCCTGGAGAAATAAAGTATTCTGATTCTGATTCTTTATTGCTTCCTGATGTGGATGTCGTCAGTCCTGAGCATTAAACGTGTTTTGTAAAATCACTAGCATTGTCTGTTATTTCATGCCATAAAGCAGTTAAAGTGAATATATATGTATACATATAATTTATGTGTGATATTTACAAATTATACAACTATTGCTGCATCAAGCATCACAAACATGCACAAGTATAATAAATTTAAATTTTTGATGTCTGTGATTTTCATTCCTAATTTATTGATTAGCAGTTGATTTTCATCCCTAATTTATTGATTAGCAGTTGATTTGCACTCGTTTGACAACTGTATCAGTCAGAGGGTAGGGCCATGCATCCAGGAGGGACAAACAAAGAGCACTTCATCCAATAATCCAATAAAAAAACTCAATATTTTTAAACCTACCCATTCACACTCCATTCAGTCACAGTCAAGCCATGTATCTTAGCAGGTTGAAGGAAAGAATTATTAAAAGCAGGATATTTAATGAGCACTCACAATTCATCCCATTTAAACAGCAGGTACATGAATGCCTGAATGAATACATGCATGAATGAAACAGACACTGAAAAACAGTCTTCAGTGGTCTGTTAAAGTAAATTTTCCCACACGATATTCTGTTCATTAGAAAACACCCTGAACAGATCACCAGCATGATTAACACAGACAAACATTCACAACTACAAGCAGTAATAATATTAATAATAATAATAACAACAGTAATAACAACAACAATAATAAAAAAAACAACAATAATGCTATTAATAATTACAATAATAATGATGATGATGATATTTGTGGTGATGATAAACATTGTCACTGCATACTTATTTGAGTTATCAAATGCAGGCCATGTCTCTCACTGTCTATGGTGAGAGGCATGTAAAAGAACCATTGCTGATTTTCGTCAAGAGTAGGCTGCAAAGCCGTCTGCATGTTTCTGCCCTGCAATGGCCTCTGCCCAGTACAGTGATGATGAATTGAAAATATATTAGGATGTTGGTGTATGTAACTCAGAGGATCTGTTTGCACACCATATGCTCCATTGTAATAATACTAATCATGATTATTATTTTTTTTATTATTATTGTTGTTGTTGTTGTTGTTGTTTTATCATTGTTATTATTTTATTACTGTTATTATTATTATCATTTTACAAATTGTTAAACATATATTTTATGCAAAAGTACATTAATTTTATTTGATCTGTTGTTTTAGTATTATATTTATTCATGATTTACTAACTCTGTGCACACTAAATCTTTTACCCATTAACATTATAAATTTATATTTTTAACTTCAGTCCTTTTAAGCTATGTGAAAGGTAATAATTGCATCTATTGTTCTATAATCATAATTATAATATTTTTTATTCCTATTTCATATCTTATTGTAGTCCAGCACTGAGTTTTGCCTACCCCCCCACCCCAGTGGCTCTGCAAATGCATCAGCAGCTAATTAGCCGGCCTACAGCCATTGTAGGTTCTGCTTTTGGGCACAGTTCTCCTGTCATCCACCCCGGCTCTGCCCTCAGTACCCAGAGACCCATAGCAGGTATTACTCTCTCAGGACCTGGACCCACGGAGCACTCCACCAACTCCACTGACTTACAAGTGAGTCTGTTTAAAGCTCCTTATGAATTATTTCACAAATATTGCTTATTTATTATACAAAAAAACAGGTGACGGTGGTGAAGAAAATCTCATTCAGACATGTGCTTGGGGTTTCAGGCTGAATGGGTAAAAGAAAGAACCATAATATTTTCCCCTTTAAGAAAATGTCCTGATTGGTAC
Organism: Porochilus rendahli; assembly: GCA_039654305.1. Taxonomy (NCBI): domain Eukaryota; kingdom Metazoa; phylum Chordata; class Actinopteri; order Siluriformes; family Plotosidae; genus Porochilus; species Porochilus rendahli. Next base: position 11,786,401 of record JBCNYG010000004.1, on the reverse strand, counting down.
AGTAGAAATGGGTTCACCATCTTCAACAGAATATGTGAGTATAAGCCCCGGGACATCCACTGGCTTGTATAAGTGACACCGGCCAATCATTGGCATCTGTGAGCCCATGCATGTAAAGGGATCAATGATGCTTTCCTCTGAGTGTATTACACCACTCCCAGTGCAGGTTTGGCACTTCAGAAAAAGCTGGCTGGCATCAAATGCCTTGGGGGAAGGCAAAAAATTAGAAAATCAGCAGAAAATTGTGTATGGGTGGTCCTCAACTTTTTAAACATACCTCCGGGCGTAACACAAAAAAAAAGAGTCCAAAATGAAGACCTCTAATACCATTCTGTGTGTGTTTGTGTGTTTCAGAGTAAACCCAACAGTGAATCAGCAGTGACCAGTACAGGAGACCCCATGAACCACAAACGATCTAAAATCAAGTCTGATGATGTACCTTCGAGCACTGGAGCAATTAGTGTACAGACACACACATACATACACACACACATAAGTACAAAAAAATACACACACACACAAATATAAACAAACACACAACACACACTGATAAATACAAACAAAGAAAAACACACACAGAAAAATACAAACACACACACAGAAATACAAAAAAGAAAGACACACACACACAGAGAGAAAAATACAGACACCCACACAGGAATACAACCACACATACATACACGCATACATACACACAGAAATACAAAGACACACTTGAATACAAGACACTTGCTAGCCACTTGTAATTCCAATATGGTGGCCATTTTCCAAAGTGGCCACCATATGATGCTTATCATAAAAAAACACCAACATGTTTTTGTATAAATAGCCATAGTGCAGCTATTATTTAGATAAATTTTGTGTTTCTTCGTCATAACATTACTGACAGACAGTTCTGGCAGAGAACAGAGTTTTGTGGGGGTTTTGATTTTTTTGGTTTTTGAGTTTTGGGTTTTTGAAGGCCTTTATGCATGGAAAACAATTTACAGTGGTGCATGCAAGTTTGTGAGCCCTACATTTCTGCATAAGTTTGACCTAAAACATCATCACATTTCCACTCAAGTCCTAAAAGTGGATAAAGAGAACCCAGAAAAAAATATTTTACTTGCTCATTTATTGATTGATGAAAATTATCCAATGTTACATATGTGTGAGTGGAAAAAGTATGTGAACCTCTAGGAGTAGCAACAATTTGAAGGTGAAATAAGAGTTTTCAATCAGTGGGATGACAATCAGGTGTGGGTAATTGGGTTTTAGTCTCCTGACAATTTTGGAGTTTTTCCTTGTCCTTGATGAACTGCCTTTACACAGCTTTTGAGCTTCATCTTCCAAGAGGAGCCGGACAGGGGTCAGCTTTTTTTTGGTTTGTTTTTTGGTGTATCGCTGTTTTTTTGTGTGCTGGTGGCCATCTTTAAAAAATGGGACCAAATTGGAAGTTTTGGTGGCTACCACTTTTTTCTCCAAAAGTTTGTAAGGTCCTTGCAAGGTATATTCATACCATATTCCATGCTTGTTTGATCAACTGAATGATTCTGACCAATAAACACATTAAGCTGCTCCAATAATACACACACACAAAAATACAAACACATGTAGTTCATCAAGAATGGTATAAACTGTGTAGAAATACACTGATGGGTTTGTAAGGTCCTTGTATTTACAGTTAGAATATTAATAATAAAATATCATTCAATTCAATTCAATTTTTTTTGTGTAGCACTTTTTACAATTGACATTTTCACAAAGCAGCTTTACATAGTAAAATTAATTTAAGGAGGAATCTAAAAAATTTTCTACAACCCCCTACACATCCCTAATGAGCAAGCCCATGGCAACAGTGGCAAGGAAAAACTCCTTCAGTTGGCACATGAAAGAAATCTTGAGAGAAATCAGGTTCAAAAGGGAAACCCATCTTCATTTGGGTGAAATCATAAAATACAAACCACTGAAGAAAACTGCATTCAGCTTGATCCTGGTCAGGTAGCATGGGCTGCAGACTAAGCAGTGAGGTTCAGACATCCCTCTCCCAAGCCACTTCCTTGTGAACAAGACCCCAAAATACTTGAACTTCTCCACTTGGGGCAGGACCTCATTCCAGACCTGGAGAGTGCTTTTTTTGTCTAAGAATCATGGCCTCAGACATGGAATTGCTGATTCTCATCCCAGCCAGTTAACAGTCAGCTGAGAATCGCTCCAATGAGAGCTGGAGGTTCACAAAAAGCAGAGACGAGAGCCTATGGCCACAAAACCAGTACCCCTTAACGTCTTGGCTGTGCCTAGAAATTCTGTCCATTCAAATTATGAACAAAACTGGTGACAAAGGACAGTGTCGGGGAAGTCCAATTCTCACTGAAAATTAATTCGACCTCTTGTTTCCAATGTGGAGCAAGTTCTGGTTCCCGTGATATAGAGCCCATATATTATAGATATATTGGGAAAAAAGCCAGAGAAACATGGTTGAAAGCCTTCTGTAAGTCCACAAAGAACATGTGGACAGATTGGGCAAACTCTCATGCCCCCTCCAGGATCCTGTAGTGTGTAAAGATCTTCCTTTCCACTACTCATGAATAAATTTTCCCCAGATAGCCTGACGAGTGTGTTTCCATGATAGTTGGAACACAGCCTCTAATGATATTTATAAAAAGGGGACCTTCCATCCTGGTTTGCCAACCCAGCGCTACGGCCCCCTTGACCACACAATGTGGTGGAGACATGTCAACCAAGACAGTCCTACAACATCCAGGGCCCTGAGGTATTCAGGGGGATCTAATCCACACCCAGAGCCAGGTCACTGAAGAAATTTTTAACTACCTCGTTGACCTCTGCAACGCGATTTAAAGACCCCTATCAAACCTCCAGTGGTCCATTTGGACCTTATGTCCCCTGTCTACTGTGGCAGTAGTTCTGCTGGAGGTGGGAGCTGAAGGCCTGAGGATCAGTCTGACTGAATCCATGCCTTCGATTACCACCCAGCTCATACTTCACCCAAATAATAAAATAAATAATAAATAAGTTGAAGACAAATGAATCCTATAGATTATATTAACCAGTGGAGATTTTATAAATCAGTCCTGATTGTGTGGAGAGTCCACATCACCATCACAACCACCAGACACTCTATTGAAACATTAATAAGTTCATGTTAATTCTGGTAAAAATGGTTCAAATCTATGTGGTCTATGGAAGGCTGTTCCATAACTGTGGGGTTTTGTTAGAGAAAGCTCTGCCCCCTGCAGTGGTCCTTAGTATTTGAGATATCCCTAAGCAGGCTGCACCTTTTGATCTACAGTGTGTGGGCATGCTGGATCATAAACAACAGGAAGTTTACTAAGATAGAGTGCTTTCTCCCATTGTCAGCTGGGTAGGTCCACTGCCACACAAACCAGTCAAGGTCTCCTTCAAAGATCCCATTTTTTGAGGAGGTGGAGTGACAATCCTGATCAACCTGTGGAGGTTAAACATGGCAACCGCCAAGCCTGACTTCGCTTAAGAGGCTAACAGTAAGAGAGCTTACTGCAACAGCTAATGATGCAACCTTCACCCCCAAGCTTAGTGTGGATGCTAACAAAGAAGCCTTCATACTGGGGCTCACTAAGAGCAGTCTAAGAAGCCTAATAGGGCAGCCTCCAACCCATAGCTAACTCAGAGCTTTTACCAGAGGCTGACAGGGCGAACTCCTACCAAGCACTCTACCCCGAGGCCACTAGGAGAGTCTTCTTCAACCCAGAGCTCTTGTGAGATCTCAAAAGGGCAGTCTCCAACCTAGAACTCTTGCCAGAGAACAAAAGGGTGGCCTTCAACCCAGTGCTCCTGCTAGAGGATGCCAGGGTGACATTTAAGCCAAAACTCTTACCAAAGGCTGACAAGGTCACCTCCAGGCCAGAGCTCTAGCCAGAGCACAACAGGAAGACTTTCAAGCTAGTGTTTTCACCAGATGCCGACCGGACGACCTCCAACTTATCACTCTTACCAGATCTCAAAAGGGTGGCCTCGAATCTAGAGTTCTCACCAGAGGCTGACAGGGTAGCCTCCACCCAAAGTTCTCGCAAGATGCCAAAAGGGCAGCCTCCAGCCTAGAACTTTTGCCTTATGCCAAAAGGGCAGCCTCCAACCCAGCTCTGCCACCAGGCCTCCAAGTCAGAGCTTTTACCAGAGGCTGACCAGATGACTTCCAACTCCGAGCTGTCACCAAAGGCTGACAGGGTTCTCTCCAGTTTGCAAAAGGATTTCAATGTTCGTTTTTGTGACAACTGAAGAAAACCTTTTGCTGCAGCCCACCTTCATTGCCATACCTAGACATTTGCACACATGACTGATCTGCCATTGGGGCTTTATGCCATCGTCTAGTTAGCCTACTCTGTTTTAGGACTGTAGTGGCCTAAGGGCACCCATAGTCCTCACTGTACTTCACCCCGACAGGCAACCCCTACTTGAGCATTTTCCAGCTGCTACAAGTAATATAACTATTATTTGTTAATTAATAAGTTAATATTTTATTTATTTATTACACTTATTATTATTATTTTTTTTATTATTATTATACTAAAAGTGTGAAAAGAAGAAGGGAATTGTTGCTTGCAGAATAAAGCAGACACATTCTCTGTGGACAGAGTGGTAGGGTTCCAAAAAAGAAAAATGAGGTACACACTAATAATACTTATATAATATTTCGATGTGTTATTAATTTAACACACATCCAACTTAAAAGTTCATCATACATCATAATGTGGATTGGTCCTGTTTAATAAACATTTTGAATCCAAATAATACTTTAGTATTAAACTAAGGTGATTAAATTTACTTGTTATGGGAGTTAAACATGGACATGTACATTTCACTATAATGTATCATAACAAATGTGGAGTGAGTGCATTCTGTAAATAAGCTTCAGGTTTATGTGCAATCATGCATCACTCTTCCATACACGTGTGGTACAACACATTCCTCGAAATGCAATAAAATGAATAAAAAGTAGTTCTGTTGTTTGTATTCTGTTGGTACAGGATCATCTGGATAAAATGACCCTGGTGAAAGAGGAAGAGGAAAAGGAAGTTGGGAAACAGGAGCCAGAGGTGGTGTATGAGACAAACTGCCACTGGGAGAACTGCTGCAGAGAGTTTGACACCCAGGAACAGCTTGTGCATGTGAGAAAACTCATGCACGCATACATGCGTGCATACATACACATACACACACACACACACACACACACACTTGCTTGGTAGTCTTGCTGTGTCCTAAGTCTTATATATGCAGTTTTATGTCCAGTTTTATGTTTTATGTACACAAGGTACTCACAAGTACCAGAGTGGCACACACACACTTGCACAGATCCAATTCTTTAGACATATAATTTGTTACAGCAACTTTTGAAATGTTGATTGGAGAGACTCTCACCTCTTTAGCTCTTGAGCCATGAAAGCTCATCGCCAGTAGGATAAAACTGCCGTTGTGTGTCCTCTCAGTTCTCATCCTGACACACTCTCAGTTCCCTGTTAACCATTACACACACATACACACACAGGCACACATCAGATAGAAAGATCTTCAGTTCTCCATAGCTGTCTGTCCATTCTCTGACATGGCAATCTGAAGCAGCCATGCTAACCCCTATCTATAATTGATATCCTAAGCAAGAAATGGCCTGCCTCCCATATTTGAAGGCCTGTGCTCAAAGCTTAAGGACCCTGACAACTTCTTGGCACTGTTCCTGAAAGCATTGTAGGTGCTAGTGGCGTGTGTGTTTGTGTGGGCAGGCCAAGAGTTGTATACGTGGGCTCTAGGCCCTCTAGTGGCTGTGTGTAGAATACATTTTAAGCATTTTTTTATTTCCATGTTAATTAATCAATTACAAACCAAACGCACATTAAATTTTTTACATCTACTACACTCCTTCCTCTATATCTTAGCTCTGTGTCTGGTACTGAATATAATCATTCAACTCAGGACTGAAGTACTGACAGGGATTTTGTGTTACTCTCAAGACAGTGTGCCAGTTGTTAATGTTTATGAAGAGTGGAATCCCACAATGTCAGTATCTCGTTAATATGTTTCCATTTACAGTGGAACAACCCACTGAGAAAAAACTGTCAACAGTTACCAAACAGTGTCTTTCTATTTGTTTTGTTTTATTATATCAACTAAAGCTTTCACATGTCATAATAATAAAACAACGTTCCCACTGTGGGTAGCTTGTGTTTTTATGAAGTACACTTAATGTATCAAGTCTTTGATACGATGTATCAAGGCTACTATCAATTCTAGGAGATTGTGTTATTCATTCAATTGTATAAGCTATCTGTTGTTGTTGTAATGTGCCGTACATATGCAAGCCTGGAACACCGGTGTGTTAGAGGGCATAAAAGACTAAATATCAGTTGTGTATAGAATAGTATGGCCATGCTCAAAAATAATTGAACAGTTCAGTTTGTTCAAAAAATGTCCCAACACTACAGAGTGAAAGGGAAGGATTTCATTTAACCTAATTAACTTATATTTTATTTCAAAATAGTTTTTTCTTCTTCTTTAACTTGTTGTTCAGTACCTGCAACAAAATAATTTTAATCTGGGGATCAATTTTTTTTTTGATTCAGATTCTGTTGGAATTACAACAAAGTGATGTAAACATTAGGGCTCATCGAGTATTAGAATATTTGACAGATTTTAAGACATCTGATCTGTTAATTCACACAGATTTAACTTCACCCCAGTACTGGCTCACTGTAATGAACAGGGTACACCTGTATGTACCCTGAATGGATAAACACAGCCTTCGATGGACAATTCAATCTTGGGCAAAGCATTTAGAGTTGTGGAGAGGATCAAGCCCAACTCACAGAGGTGATGTTCACTCTGCAAGCAGCCCTATAAATTCTGTTGACACACACATTTGATTGGATATTGGACAGAGCCAGGCTTTAAGTCAGTTAATGCATGATAGTGGTGAGGCTAATTATTTTTACCATGTCACCAGTCATGCAACCTATTTCTGTAGTCTTTTACTCAGTGTCCTGGGCTCCCACAATAATGGCGTTTGTCAAATTGATGCCCTGAACACTTTTAATTAATATGAGGTATACGATTAGATGCATTAATCACAACAGGTTCAAATATGCCAACAAATTCAATGTCTAACTTCTAAAATTTTAACTTTTGCATCATCACACTGTAAATTGTTTTTAAAGATATTTTTTACTTTTGTGAACTTTACTGTGTTTTTACTACAATTGCTGCAGTCCCAGTCAGGTTTAATCTTGCACCCTACCACCAGGCCACCACTGCCCCAGCAGAGCATTTATAAACCAGAAATCAGTAAAAATAAATCAGTAAGCTGCTATAGAGCCTTCCTCACTAAGAAACTAGTACTTAAGGTAAGGATCACCCACATCTAACTTCTGATCATGTCTACTACAAGCTCCATATAATCACAAGGATAAGTACAAACCAAAACTCGGAAATAAAACAGAGATCTCATCAAGCGGTAAAGTGAATAATCTTATTCAGTATGTATTCTATTAGAATAAAAACTTTTTTCACTCATAGATATCTCAGAGAGAGCCAAATTTACTGCTAGAGTTTTTTTTTGGGTTATTCAAATATCAAGAAAAGAGAAAAAGAAAGATGACTGCATGCAGAGAAAGAGAGATCACCTGCTGCAATAGAGAATCACTTTCTACTGGTGCTCTTTTCCTCTTTCGGGAATTTTACAGTTAAAAACCACTGAAACATGACACAGTGGCTTTTATGTTTCCTTAAATGTTCTTTAAAAATAAATTATATGATTAGGTATCACTTGATTAGTGATGTCTAAACAATATGTGATTACATGTAATGTATCTGCAGTGGAGTGTTCAAAGGTGCGCAGTTGTGCAGGTGTGAAGTTTTTGCAAACACTACACATGGACCTCAAAAAGTAAAGAAAAAAAGTTAGTTTGCACCCACCCAACTGATTGAACCAGAGGTGTTCCAAGGACTGACATGTGAAGTAACAGCACTGGTACATTTTACTGCATCACTTTGCTTGTGTGGGAAACATGGTGTTGTAGTGGTTAGCACATCCACCTCACAGCAAGTGGGTTGGAGTCCCAGGCTCAGGCTTTCAGTGTATAGTCTGCATGATATTCCCGTGTTTGCATGGGTTTCCTCTGGATACTCTGGTTTCCTCCCACAGTCTAAAGACTTGCATGTTAGGCTAAGTGGCTGTTCCTAATTGTCCCTATGTGTGAGTGTAAATGTTTGTGTTTGTGTGTTGGCCTTGCAATGGACTGGTATGCTGTTCAGGGTGTACCCCACCTTTACCTAGTGTTGTAAATGAGTGAGTGAGTGAGTGAGTAGGTGTGTGAGTGGGTGAGAGTGTGAGTAGGTGTGAAAGTGAGTGAGTGTGAGTGGGTAAGAGAGTGAGTGAGTGAGTGAGTGAGTGAGTGAGTGAGTGAGTGAGTGAGTGAGTGAGTGAGCGTAAGTAGGTAAGTGAGAAAGTGAGTCAGTGAGTGGGTGAGTCAGTGTGAGTAATAGAGTGGGTGAGTGAGAGAGTGTGAGTGGGAGAGTGGGAGTCAGAATGAGTGAGTGTGTGGGGAATCTGAAACAGTCAATTTATACAATGTGCAGGTCTTTGACTGGGGGGGAAGCAGCAAGACCGATGTTATTTATATGACTGAGTGAGGGGGTGAGTCTTGTTCATTTAACTGGGTTCTCTTTATTTACTTTTATAAAATCCTCAAGTGTTCACAAACTTTTAAGCACCACTGTGTGTGTGTGTGTGTGTGTGTGTGTGTGTGTGTGTGTGTGTGTGTGTGTGTGTGTGTGTGTAAATATGCAACAGTAATGAAATGTACAGTCGAGTTTTTTACAGTACAGTACAGCTATTGTTATTGTACACTATGTACAGTAAAAATTCCCTAAGTGCAATGTTGGTAAATGCATCAGCATGGAGATCCATCATGAAAATAGCTGCTGCAGCAGTTAAGTAGCCATATGTAATGAGTATAAACCTGTTTTTAATTATACTAGGGTGCAGAGTTTATCAGTCTCACAGCCTCTGGAAAAAAAGCTGTTCCTCAGTCCTCAGTATGCAGCCTTAATGCTATCTAGCCTCCTATGCATTCCAGCTTGCGCGCTCTTGTTCTCTCGCTCTCTCTCTCTCTCTCTCTCTCTCTCTCTCTCTCTCTCTCTCTTGTCCACCCTTTATGTCCTCTGGCAATCACTGAAATTAATAAATTTACTCCATCACAGGTGTGCTGCCTTTGCCACCTACCTTCCACATATTTACTCTGAGACCAGCCAGAAGGCTGGTGACAAACCTTTGATAATTGCAAACTGACTTCAGGAACTTTCTCACGTCCTTTTTGATCTTTGGTCTCAAGCGGGTTGCATTCCCTGCAGTCTTAACCATGGGGGATACACCAGCCCATTGCCCAAGTTTTTATGACTTGAGTATGGATCTCAGATGTTGTGTGTCACTGCCAATCTTTGCCACAGATAATAATTTATCCAAGGGGTGGCCCGGTGGTATGGTGCTGGCTTACTGATCCAAAGGTCAAGAGTTCTTTACATACATATAGAACTTTTAGACCTGCTGTTTGCAAATACTAAGAATGCTTACAGTCGCATACTCCCCTACTGGGGGATCAGACCACAACCTCATTCACCTTTCCCCATGTTATGTACCTGTTGTGAAAAGCCAGCCTGTGATTACAAGGACTGTTAGGAGATGGACAGAGGAGGCCTTGTAGGAACTACAGGATTGTTTTGAGGTGACAGACTGGCAGGTGCTATGTCAGCCCCACAGTGAGGACATTGATGGGCTCACTGAGTGTATTTCATGCTACATAACTTTCTGCATTGACTTTGTTGTTCCAGCTCAAAAATTCTATTGTTACCCAAATGAAAAGCCGTGGTTGACTAAAGACATCAAACCGCACCTCAATGACAAGAAGAGTACATTCAGGGTTCTCAACAGGAAGGAAGTGACAACAACCCAAGGTTTACTGACAGTCAAGATCAGGGAGGCTAAGGACAACTACAGGAGAAAGCACTTCAAACCTCTCACATGTTGTTCTAAGTGGTATGAAGACCATCACTGGTTTCAGGTCATCCGACAACAGGGGAGTATGCAGAGGATGCTGAGGACAAGGCCAATGAGTTGAATTTGTTTTTTTAACAGATTCAACACTGTGGTTACTGTTCAGCACAATTCTAACTTGTCAGGATCAAGACTGAAATCCTCAACAATACCACTCTCCCTCCCTCACATGTCATGAAGACCCTCGAGAGCCTCATACTAAATCAACTCCAACCCATTATTAGTAGTCATCTGGATCCCCTCCAGTTTGCTTACCAGCCATGTCTTGGAGTCAAGGATGCCATCATCTACATGCTTAACTATGTTTATACCCACTCTTACTGTGAGAGTCAAGATTTTTTATTTTTACAGTGCATTCACTTCCATCAGACTGACCCTCCTGGGTGAAAAGCTGACAGACCACAGTATGTGTGCCTGCAGCACTGCATGTCGGTCACGGTGGTCAGTAACACTGAAGCACAACAAGGGACCATCCTCCCCTTTCCTCTTCACCCACTACACAATAGACTTCAACTACTGCTCAGAGATCTGCCATCTTCAAAAGTCTTTTGATGACTCTGAGTTGTCTGAGTAGTTGGATGCAGCAGTGGAGGTGAGGAGATGGTATTGAGCTCCTGTGGATTCTTTCACCATATGGTGTGAGCAGAATTATCTGCAGCTTAGTGTGACAAAAAACAAGGAACTGCTTGTCGATTTTAGGAGATCCAAAACACCAGTGACCCTTGTTTCCATCCAGGGAGTCAATGTTGAAATGGTGGGGGCTTAATAAATAAGGTATTATAATTCTGATTCTGATTCTGAAATTCCATCCTTTTCATCCCAAGAATTAGCAGATGGGTGAGGTGAAGACTAACTGTCATCATTCTGCTGAGCTTTGCCTTTGAAACATATGTGGGGAGTAAGGGTCTTTGGGTGAATTATTTCCTGCTTCCATGAAAAAGATGCAGGGAAGGGGCAGGAAGAAAAGGAGAAAGGATGCCAGAGAGTGAGTGGGGGAAGTACAGTGCACACCTGCCTCAGAAAATCAGACGTATGACCCTCCGCACACTCAATCACCTCATCCACATAAGGTCATGGCACCGGACCAACTCTGTTGTTAAAGCCAGGAGTCTTGAGATGATGAACTGCTTCCTTCAGGTAAAGCTCAACTTCCCCCAAGTATCCTAGAGCTGCTGAAGTAAAGGTAATGAGCCAGACAAATTCTTCCGATAACAGCGGCCAGAAGCATTGGCATTGCTGTTCTGTAGAGTGCCCAAACTGCTACAGGATGGCCCATTTCAGGTTTCCACAGTCTATTAGGTTGGCCATCTGCTAACAATGAGTTTCCATCGAGAGAAGCAGTAGCAGCCATACCGTCCACTGATTTTCTGACAACCCCCATATACTCAACCCCATATGCTCAAATAATTCAATGAAGGATTCTAGATCATCCTGAGGCCAATATTTAAGATGGGAATGTGGGGAAAACCTAAGACCATCGTGGAGCCTGTGCAGAGATACATGAAGGGTCCAGAAGAAGCTGCTTATCCAAATAAAACTGAGGCTAATACTGATCTCAGCATGGGGATGCCAGTGTTTGGTGCTTGGAGATGTCCAAGCTGGGAAAGAGATTCAGACTCCATCTTCATTTACTTTTGTTACTCCCAGGTTTTGTCCCTATTGTGACACTCACTAGGTTCAGGGTGCTAAAGACAAAAGGCATGTGAATTTTTACTTCTATAATTTTCTGAACAACACTCTCTTCAGAATTACACTATTCTCTGTCTCCCTCTAAGACACAAATGCACAAACAGTCACTAAACATATTTCCACTCATACACAGAACTGCATGCTCACAAGTTTTCATCTCTTGGTTCCCCCTCTAAACATTTTATGTCCAACCATCACTACACAAAGCACACATTAAATCAATCTACTGTGGGCGGAACACTGCAACCTACCTCCCCTAGCTTCACGTTCCATTCCCAGACCAGCACTTGATCTCATCTCTACTTTCACGATTACCTTTCCCTGTGAAGTAAGTAATGAATGGAAAACATTTAGCATTTCTTTGATTCACAACTCTTATGAACTATTCCCAGACATTTGCACTATTTGTAATCTTAATCTTTTCAGAGATGCTTGACTTTGATACACACTTAGCTTTTAAGTTGAGCAGCTTGTGAAAATATTACAAAGGCTTGTTTATAGCTTGTAATGAAAAGGCTGTCTTTTCCAAGATGCAAGAAAAACAAAAGTCTTTATTTTACATGAACCTATCATGAAACTTTAAATGACACTTTAAATATTATTTAACATATAAAAATAATTTTTAATAATTTTAGTGTCAAATCTATTTGTTTTTTGAAACTATAAACTAATATAGAATTTAAATTTTGCAACACAAACGTTAAAACAAATTCATGTTTACTTCGGTGATGAATCACTTTTCCTTTTAATAATACTTTTTAATCGTTTCAATGGTTTTTGATACCAGACATGAGCTGCTCAACAGTCAAGTCACTTCACTTCTTTATGTTGCGCAATCTATTTTCAATAGGAGACAGATCTAGACTGGCAGCAGGCCAGTCAAGCATATGCACTCTTTGTCTATAATAGCCTCACAGCTCCTGTAGAGTAAGATGAATATGCACCTCCTCTGTGTCCTTTTTATATTTAACTCGCTCATTTCTACTAGCTGTAATCGGCCCAAAGTTTTTTTCAGTACAGTTCATTCAATCATTCATTTTCTGAACTGCTTAATCCTAAATAGGACACTAGGCCATTGCAGGGCAGAAACACACTGAGAGCTATGCAGCCTACTCTTGATAAAAATCAGCAATGGATCTGTGAGAGGCATGGCTGGCCTTTTATAACCCAGTTAGCTGCACTGGGGAACAGCAGTGACATTCTGCTGATAGTGGGGCTTGAACCCCCATCCTTGAGAGCAGTAACCAGCACCCTACCAGCAGGCCACCACTGACCCGATCAGTAATGAATGAACCATAATGAATGGTAAGTGGCTCAGATGTGCACCTATCTCCTTCCCCTCCGGCTGTCTTTAATGTGTTTGAGCCAGTATCACTCTCACAACTTTATGAGGCTGCCCAGAAGCTGAGAACTGTCCACTGGACATTGTTCCATTCGGGGTGCTTAAACAGGTTTTTCACACAGTATGGCCATTTCTCCTCTTATTTTTAAGCACCAGCCTGAGGTAAGGGTCCGTCCCAACTGTTTTTAAGCAGGCTGTGGTCAGACCACTGATTAAAAATCCTAATAATGATCCATCAGTTCACTTAAATTTCAGACCAGTGAACCATCTGCATTTTCTCTCTAACGTCCTGGAAAAGCTTGTCTTGACAGAGCATGCCACAGCATAGAGTCTGCACTTCTAAAAGTACAGAATGACATCCAGCTGTGCCACAGGGTTGCATTCTGGGCCCTGTTTTATTTTCCTGCTACATGCTGCCCTTAGGTTCTGTGATATCCCGTCATAATGTCTCATTCCATCTGTATGCACACGATTTACAAATCAATCTGCCGATTGCCCAGAACTTCCCAGACTCACAGTCCATCCAAACATTTCTGAGACTCAGTTAAGTCAATCTCTCTTCTAGTTGCATATGTGAAGCCCCTATGGTTTTGGGCTCAAACGGCAGCTTTGAAACACTAATGCCAACATTACTAAAAGAACCTACATGGTCAACTACAAGGACAAAAGTTCACCATGGCATAAACAGTGTCCACTGTAAGCTGAAGAATAAATCTAGCCAGCTAGCTCTGTGCAATGTGCTTGTCTTCATCGAAATGTGACTGCAGACCAATGCCCTGTCACAGCTGTCCACCTAAAGGGGTTTATATGTGTTTATATCAAGGATTGATGTCCTAATGCCTGTGTAATTTCTACCCATTGCTTCCCACTTCTAAAGGTTTTACTAGTAAAATGCTGCACTTTGCAATAAATTTATGTACACTTTTGAGCAACACCAAAACACATGACACTATCCTTTGCTTCCTGGGAATTGAAGCAATTTCATATCGACATCGCCGATGTTGTGGAGATGAAAACTGTAGCTAGAGAACTGAAAGAGCAGGTTGGTGGATATATTTACTGGAAGGCCAGCCACAGACAGATGATCATTGCTCAAATCCTTGCATGATTTTATTTATACCTACATGCTGAGAATTTTCTTAAGCAGTCTTAATGCAGCTTTTAAGCTAATAATAAAACTATCAATATGATCATTACCATTAGGCAGTTAAAAGACATTTACATTTACAGCATTTAGCAGATGCTATAATCCAGAGGGATTTACAGAAGTGCTTTAAAGTCACTATCAGAGAATATATTCTTATACTGGTTTGACAGGACTTAGAGTACCATTAGTCAAATACTCAGTGGATAGGTGTTGTGCACAGGGTTATTTTTTTGTTGTGTGTGTGTGTGTCTGTGTGTGTAAAAAACATGCTAATCTAAGTACTGCTAAAAATGGTAGGTTTTCAGCCATCATTTGAAGATACCCAGTGACTCAGAACACAGAACAGTTTAGATGCATTTTTCCCTTGACCCTTGGTAAAAGGAGGGACCAGTCTAGCAGTGCGATAAGAGCTTTGAGGTAGGGGGGTGCAGGTTCATTTTAGGCTTTGTAGGCAAGCATTAGTGTTTTAAATCTAATGTGAGCAGCTAGGGGAAGCCAATGAAGAGCTTTTAGCAGTGGAGAGGTATGGAAAAATTTTGAAAGGTTGAAAACAAGCCATGCATATGCATTCTGGATCAGTTGCAAAGGTCGAATTGCGCTCAAAGGTAGACCTGCCAGAAGTGAGTTGCTATAGTCTAGGGACTGAACAAGTATCTGAGTGGCCTCAGTGGAAAGAAATGGGCAAATCTTTCGAATCCTAAAGAGGAGAAATTGACATGATTGAGAAAGGGAGAACAAGTTGAATGTCATCTGCATAGCAGCAGTATGAGAACCCATGTGAAGATATGACACCACCAAGAGACCTAGTATATAGAGGGGACAGAAGGAGACCAAGAACTGAGCCCTGGGGAACTCCAGTGGAAAGTCAATGTGGAGAAGATGTGGATCCCCTCCATGTAACCTGATATGAGCGACCTTCCAGGTAGGAAGCAAACCATTGCCATGCAACCACAAATTCCTAGACTCCTGAGGATGAAAAGAGAGTCTTGTGGTTGACCGTGTCAAATGCTGCTGAAAGGTCGAGGAGGATGAGGACTGATGACATCTTGGCTGATCTTGCAGCATGTAGCTTATCTGTGGCAGCCAAGGGGCAGTCTTTGTGGAATGTGCCTCTTTGAAACCAGAAAAATTAGGGTCAAGAAGGTAATTCTGCAAAAGATAGAAAAATATTTGGTTATAAATAGTGCATTCAAGGAAAGAAAGGAAAGAAAGAAGTGATACCAGTCTGTAGCTGCTGATGTCTGATGGATCCAGAGAGGGCTTCTTTAAGATGGGTAGAACCCTGGCTCTTTTTAACACTGTTGGTACATGACCAGAGGATATAGAGTTATTGATGATAGTGGAGGTAAAGGAGAGAAAGTCTTGTGAGATAGTGTGGAGTATTATGAAAGGGGTTGGATCCAGTGAGCAGGTGGTAGGGTTGCATAATGAGATGACTTGCTGGATGTCTTCAGTTGTGAGATTGGAAAACTGTGCAAGGGAAGGAAAAGAGGAATCTATGCTGTGTAGTATAGGAGTTTGGGTGGAAGTGAATGTCTGACAGATTTGTTTAATTTTCCCATTAAAGAAGAGAAATGACAGGAGCAATACCAGACATTCTACTTGTCCTTTATATATCTCACAAAGACATTTGACTAAGTAAATCAAGACATTTTGTGGCAGATCTTGGCAAAAGACATAAAGAAAACGGTTGATCTCGAAGGTTCAACTTCAGGCCATTTGAGACACCTTTGAGTATGAATACCAATGGTTTTCCATCAAAATGAAGAAAATGGAGATTCTTAAATAAACAGGTTTTGGCCAAGAGCTTTTCTCCCCTTTTCTCACGAATGACAGATCTGTTCTTAAAAACATCCATTCTTGTACTTGTAAAGTTTTATTTCAATAATAGATGACATAAATGTTAAGATCCAACATTCTCTGTAGGCTGCCAGTTACACTATTGGCCGAATGTATGAGAATTCGCTTAAAGAGACATATAAGGACCAATACCAAAATACTGGTGTACAAGGCAGTTTTACTCTCATATGGCTTTCTTACATTCCATAAATTAGAGAAATGCTAACACCTGAATTCGCCAAGTCATGAAGAATCAGAAGCAATATACCCAGCCTGCATGAACCATTCATTAAACTGAGGCAAATGTGAATTAACTCAACATATTGCTACCAGACATGCAATCTTTGTTAACTTTTTCCAAGGTAATCTGTTGTCATCTAATGATTTAATCAAAATATTTGGCTTCTCAGTCACTGGTACCATCCATCATGCTGAACATGAGACAACACCTTTATAAAAAGTGATGTAACAGCTGACTTTTGTGAAGCTAGTGTAAGGAACCATCTTCTCCTCACCGGTTCCCTCTTGTTTGTTGATATATAAAAGACCAAACATATTCAATTAGTTTTCAATTTTGTAATTTAATAAATTAAAACAAAATAGTACAAACATATGTGAACTTGCATCATTATAATGGGCTTCACTAGAGTCTGAGTCAAACTGCCTTTCCTTTACAATCATGTGCATGTTGCTATCTTCAGGCCACACCTATGCATTTCTTGTGCCACTAGAGGACCAATTTTAATAACATTCCATTTTCTGTTAGGGTTTCTTTTTTTGTTGTAACAGTTGCTTCAATACATCTTTCAATCGTTAATCCTAATAACAGCAGTATAAATAAAATCCCTGTTTGGGAACAGTTTAGAATAGTATGTATAGTGACACAATGAAGAAATGCTTGACATTTATTAATAATGGATATATTCAAACATTGATAATCAAGAAAAAACGTAATTTAGCTTGATAAAATAGGTATGTGACATAGATATTTACATATGTAAAAAATGTAAATTCTGGTGGAAAGAACAGCAATGGGGTTTAGTTGAAGTTATCCAGCCACCACTGACCTCCTATGAATTAACCTTACAGTTGAACCAACTTTTGCCTTATTTTCAGTATGTGTCCGCAGCAGAGGATTTGCTGGGGAGCAATGTGTCAAATTACGTCAATTGCATAATCCAATTAATTTGTCCACCTCCTACATTGGGTGGATCCGTTTTCCTGAGTCTTCTGGAGGTTCAGCATCTGTACTGTGCCAGAGTGGTTTATGCTCTTACATAATAACTTGTTTCATCACCCTGTGGTGGTCTAATTACCTGCTCTAGGGGACTAACTGAAGTTGGTGTGGGCATCTTTCTGCCAGTGAGAAACTCATGTAGTGTTAAACAACTGGATCAGTTTGGTGTTGAACGCACCACCATCAGCATTAATAAAACAGCGTTGAACCAATTCAACCCTGATGAATGATAGATTTTTGCCTGTAAGGACCCCCTGTTAGCCCTCTCCACTTGGCACTGTGATGCTAGGTGTTATGCTAAGCCAAACTTGTGAATAATACCTATTTTTTTTCCACATGCTGCAATATTTATTAGCAAAGTGTTAACCCTTATCCCAACTGTTTCACCTAGGAAATCTATATCTTGAAATAAATTCCCTTTATAGCCACTTATGCTTCTCCAAAGTCCATCTTTTTTCTGTTGCTGCCTTCTGTGTCCTTCTAACCTGATGCCTTCCTGCCTTCTGCTGAAGTTTGTGTGTGAAGCATTTACATTTACATTTACATTTACATCATTTAGCAGACGCTCTTATCCAGAGCAACCTACAGAAGTGCTTTAAAGTCATTATCAGTGAATATATTCTTATACTGGTTCGTCAGGACACAGACTAAGTATGGTGTTGTGTGCAAATTTT
The DNA here is from genome assembly GCA_039654305.1 of Porochilus rendahli. NCBI lineage: Eukaryota > Metazoa > Chordata > Actinopteri > Siluriformes > Plotosidae > Porochilus > Porochilus rendahli. The sequence continues at coordinate 11,768,395 of JBCNYG010000004.1, read as the reverse complement.
CTTTTTTTTGTGTGTGTGTGTGTGTGTGTGTGTGTGTGTGTGTGTGTGTGTGTGTGTGTGTGTGTGTGTGTGTGTGTGTGTGTGTAAAATAGTGCTAGTCTAAGTACTGCTGAAAAAAGTAGGTTTTCAGCCATCGTTTGAAGATACCCAGAGGAAGTTCTTCCACCACCTTGGAGCCAAAACAGAGAAGAGTTTAGATGCGTTTCTCCCTTTACCCTTGGTAGAAGGAGGGACCAGTCGAGCAGTGCTAGAGGATCTGAGAGTTTTACATGATATGCAATGAGTAACAATTGTTGTGGAACAATATACATCCTGCCTCACAAAACATCTACATCATATACTTTGACACCCAGCATAGTTTGACAGATTTTTATCACTTTATATAAAATGGAGATTGCTGTTCTTACTCATAGAACTGGGGGAGACTAGATTTATGTTAACTGGGAGTTTTCTCAATACTTCCAGATTGTGAATAAACAACTCTGATTAATTCAATCACTTGTACACCAGATAAAGAAACTCAATAGCTAACCATTTTCATCAACAATTTCACCATCACTGCTGATATGTACAAACCACCAAAATCCACTTTTGTACATTCGCCAACATTCAAATACCCTGCCATCTATTCTGCAGATTTCAAGTTCAATCATACAACCTGATGATACGCACATAAAAACAGAGACTGTGAATCCCTCTATGACCTACAATTATTCAACCCCCAACTTTGATAGAACATACTCTGACAACTGGTTTGACACTCTAGAATTTGATTAAAGTCAACTGGATCAAATTCAAGTCTATGTTATGTTTAATCTGTGAACATGCGTTGGCTCCCAGGTGGCATGCTGTGAGTACCAGGTAGAATGCAGTGAGCTGGTGACATCAATAACAGTGCCCTGTATGTTGGGGAACCAGCATTTAGGTTCTTTTTTCTAAAGCTAAACAGGATATCAATCGATTTATTAGCTGAAGTAATGCTGTCCCTGCTGTGATTGGTAGCGATATGCCCCCCTTCATCTTGTTAATACTGGGCTTTTTCTGCTTTACCTATTCTATTACAGAACAAAACTTCATACTAAACTTAATAAGTTTATACCAAGTTGGGCTATGAATTTAAACAATTTACATCTCTTTAACATTTCATATGTTCTGTGTGCTTTACATTTTTGTTTTGATTCATGCTATTTCTTTTTAATGAGATGCCATGAACTCTGACACGGGGCTGGCAGACTCAGATGCACAACTTATGAGACCAGAGTTGAGATTCCACAACAGCTTTACTGAGATGTCCAAGGAGAAAGATCCGAGGAGAAAGATCGGCTGCATGATTCCTGGTGGGAGCTGCGGGCGGAGTCTCAGTGGGTGGTGTTACTGATGCTGCGGTTCCCAGATGTGCCGGGACCCAGTGGATTTGTCCTGCCAAGAGGTTGACTTACGTAGTGACTGTGCCTTGAAACTCTTCCTGCCACTCACTCCCTGGTGTTCAGCTGGGTCTCGTGCTGATGCAGCAGGTTGCCTTGTGCAGCGAAAGCATGCTGCAACCTTTTTGAGTCAGCTGAGTCCATGTCTTAGCCAGTTCATTTTGACACGGGGCTGGTGGACTCAAATGCAGAACTCATGAGACTAGAGTTGAGATTCCACAACAGCTTTACTGAGATGTCCAAAAATACAAAATTTTTTCAAAAAAGGTGAAAAATAAAGTACAACAGAAACTTTCAAAGAGGAAAAAGACAAAAGTAATTAAACTTAACTTACTGAGGCACTACAAAGTATAAACAAAATCTGCTTGACATGAGGGCTAAGAAGAATGAACTATAGCAAAAACAAGAACCAGATATAGGACAACTGCTGGCACACTCAGCCTGGGTCTCTAGACGTTCAAACAAGACAAACTGGCACAGGACAAGGGAAGATGCAGACTACTTATCCATGAGGTACGGGAGAGGAGGGGCACAAAATTAGGAGCAGGGTAGACAATCACACTCGTGGGAAATTCACACGATGGAAGGAGGGTGGGGTCCGAAGCGAGAGGGAAGAGTTACTACACAATAAAACAGGACGTGCATGACAAGACTGGGCATGAATGATTTCAACATAAAACTAGCCTCAGGACATGACCCTTAACAATGCTGACGAGATACAACAGTCATGATCATTGGCCAAACAGACTTGATTAGGGACATTAAACATGTTGGTTATGGGTTGTGGTGGTTGTTTTAATATTGGCTAGGTGTTGATGTGATGATTTTGGGACTCGGCTATAACAAATAGAAATGTTTTGTACACGCTCATGTTGATTACTAAAACAAAGATGTTAAACTTGATATTGCCCATATTACAAGCATTTTTTTAAGATCACAGTAAACAAAGCAGTGTAAAGGTTCTTTAAGTGCGTACAATGTAACAAAAGAATACTTTCTTGCTTTAGGTTGCTGGAAGTTATTTTTGTTAATGTTTGCATTCATTTACCTGTGTGCATCGTCCATGTGTGTTTGAAGAAACCGGACTGCAGGTCAGAGAACAGTTTTCAGTGTTTCACGATGGAGAAGCCCATAAGAGCAGGGGGGTTCCGAGAAATTTTGCTATTTCATTAATAAAGTTCTTTCGTTAATAAAAATTCTAAAATGTATTGTGTTTGGGTACAAGGTTTAAAATGGTAAAATCATGTGTGTGGCAGTTATTTGATTTAAAAGATGCCTAGATTTTTAAATAGGTGCTATGTGGTTCAGTTGGGAGTTTTGCCTTTGAAGTGAAAGGACGTGTTCGACTGTGCTGCATGTGTTCAGAGCCTAGCTAGTGTGGGTATTTCCCCAATATTTTGTTTGTTTTTGAATAAGTGTACTGTTTGTCTTTTATTTTTTTATTCACCTGCCGGTAGCTTGCAAGAAAAGAAAAATTTTAAATATTTCTTGAAAACCTCTGTTGCATATGTCATTCATTCTGTTCTGACCCATACATCCGCTTGGGCACACTCCGTTACAGATACACTCAATAAAGCCAGGATATTTCTGGAATGTTTTTCTTCACATTTATTGCAACAAACTGATTTTAAATATTGATGTAAAATTAAGTACCTTTTAAATACCTTAACTTTCAAAATTTACTGTTTAATAAAATTAAAGTTGTCACTTAAAAAAAAACCTACTTTAAGATGTAAAGTACAAAAATAATACTGCACTTTGGCTAGATATAATATATATATATATATATATATATAT
>JBCNYG010000004.1:11742640-11755398 GCA_039654305.1 Porochilus rendahli | reverse complement strand
GCGATTGGAGTGGAGCAAGGTAGATGTTCGAAGAAAGACTAAGGAAAATGACTAAAACTGCTTAAGGATACAAAAAAGAGAAGTTAAATAACAAAATAAAGTTTAAAGTTTAAAAATTAAGTCTCTAAAATCAGAGAAAGGAAGATAGGCTAACACCGCAGACAAAAAGTTGCCGGCACACGATTCACACAACAGGAACTGACGTCACACACTTTAGCCGCCCCTATCCACAATCTTGCTCCCAAAGCGCGTGACCATAGGTGGGGGTTTGGAACATATATCGACTGGTAAATTGAGAGCTTTGCCTTTCAACTCAGCTCCCTTTTCACTCTGACATACCATTACAAGCTCTGCTTTACAGCAGAGGCTGCACCAATCCAACTGTCAGTCTCCCATTCCATCCTTCCCTCAGTCTTACACAAGACCCCTTGGGGCAGGAACTCATTTCTGATCCTGGGGGGTGCATTCCACCCTTTTCCGGCTAAGAACCATGGCCTCAAACTTGGAGGTGCTGATTCTCATCCAAGCCACTTCACACTCAGCTGTGAATCACTCCAATGAGAGCTGGAGGTCCTGGCTTGATGAGGCCAAAAGGACAACATCATCTGCAAAAAGCAGAGACGAGATCCTATTGCCACCAACCCAGAACCCTTAAATACCTCACCTGTGCTAGAAATTCTGTCCATAAAAATTATGAACAGAACCGGTGCCTTGGTGGACTATCAGTCAGATTTTCCTCTTCAGTACTCCTGCATACACTTTCCTGGATAGGGTCTCCCTTTTAAAAAGATGAACTACCACCCCAGGTTCCCAGTCCAGAGGTATGGCCCCTGATGACCACACGATGTTGCAGAGATGTGTCAAACAAAACAGTCCTACAACATCCAGCGCTGAGATATTTAGGTCGGAACTCATGCATACTCAGAGCCCAGCCACCAAGGAACTTTCTCCTTTTCCCCAGCAATGGCTGGACTCCCACTCGAACCCCCAGGGTCTTCCTCCTCCACGGAGGGCATGTGGGTGGGATTGAGGAGGTGCCCAAGTATTCCTTCCACCTCCCAACAAAATCCCCAGTTTGTTACCCCGTCTTCCACTGTAAACAATATTTGTGAATAGCTAAGGCTAGTGGTGGTCCAGAACCTTTTTGAGGCCATTCAATAGTCACTTTTCAGGCCCTCACCAAACTCCTCCCACACCAGAGATGTTGCATTGGCAACAGCCTGGGATGCAGCATGCAAGCAAATGACCCAATAGGCTTCCTTGTTCAACTGGACAGTCCCCCTTACCACAGGTCTCCACCACTGGGTTTCGGGGGTTACTGCCACAACAGGCACCAATGACCTTCCGACCACAGCTATGGGCTGCCACCTCAATAATGGAGTCGCAAAACATGACCTATTCAGATTCTTTGTCCCCTACCTCCTTTGGGATGTGGTTGTAGCAAACTACACACTTCAGCAAGGTCTGGAGGGCAGTCTCCGCTGGCAGCGGAGCCAGCTCACCACCAGGTGATCAGTTGACAGCTCAGCTACTCTCTTCACCCACGTGTTCAAAGTCGATCATCGAACTGGGTGTCCAGGTGCCCTGTGCACTTATGGATACCCTTATGTTCAAACATGGTGTTCATGGTCCAACAACAAAACACCATACGGTTCAGATTGAAGAGGCCGTACCTACCAATCACACCCTTCCAGGTCACACTGTTATTGTCCACATGGGCGTTGAAGTCTCCCAGGACAATGAGGGAGTCCCCATTTAAAATTTTGTTGTAAAATATTTGATGTAAAAATCTGGATAAATGAAGAGTCTTTAGCATTGCAGAAAAATCTGTGGCTGGTTCGTGATAAATTTAATGAATGTAAATCCTCTTGTGTTAAATCTTGTAAACTGTGTCAGTGCTTAAGTTTGTCTAGAAAATTTTAAAAGCTTATTTGCATAATCTCTGATATCAGAATCTCCTGGATCCCAGAGCAGCCCTATTTACATGAAGTATCTTTCCAGTAAAAGTATTTAAGACCTCACCTTATCTTTCTCTTTTCTTGATTTTTCAGATTCTTTTTATTTCTATATTATTGTAGTACTTTGGATCTTTTTTAACAGTCATTTTAAAAGTGAATGTTTTAAGTTTAAGTTATATCTCTGGGTTTTCAGCATTAGGATGATAAGGTTTTATTCGTATCTGATGTTTGTGAAGATATAAGGAGGCCAAGAAACAGAATCAGAGCAAGGGTGTGAAACAGGGGTCAGGTTTGAATGACAGTCCACCACCTCACTGTCATTCTTTTTTCACACAAAAATAACCATATCACACTCCTCCACCAATAAACAAACTTGGAGAAAGTTTGAGCAGATGGAAGAAAGATGACACAGAAGTTACCAGTTCCACTTGCCTTCATATCATAAAGAAGAATACAGGATGAGCTTCTCTGTCTCTCCCTCCATCCACCTCCTTTACCTGTCTACACCAGCACCTTTCGCTCAGTGTTTCTGAATTCTCAAAATTCTTTTTGCCTTTTCATTGTCACTCGCCCCTGTCCCCTCTCCTGCCTTGAATGTGAAAGAATCAGTTCCCACATATTCTCTCTCTCTCTCTCTCTCTCTCTCTCTCTCTTTCTCTCTCTCTTTGTCCCTTGCTTTGGGCAGTCTTCTGCCAGCTTCCCAGGTTACTTATGATCAGAGTACTGTCTTTGTCTCTGTCATGAAATTTAAAATAACTCCCGAAATGTGGAGGATTTGTGGACGAAGATGGCTCATTCAGTGATGGTTCCACTGTGTGGAAGTGTCTCATAATAACTAGTTATTGAGTTGCTTGGCATGAATAAGGAACAAAGCAGAGGTGCCATGCTGATAGACAGACCAAAACCACAAGGGATGCTTGTTTCAGAAAGTAGATGAAGATCAGGAAAAAATGAAAAGAGTGATTAATGATATGGGAATTTGTTGAAAGTGGTGACAAAGTTGAAAAGCACAATTCTAATTAGTGAGAAAATTAAATTGCTGAAATTTTTATCTTTTTGAGCAGTGCTACAGAACAACTAATAAAGGAATTAAGGAAAGAGTGAAAGTAAGAGCAGTGCAGAAATCTGAGTTTTGCCATCATATATTATCAGAACTGAGTTTCATGTCTTACAGGAAGACAGTGCCCTCCAAAATTATTAGAACAACAAGCTTAATTCTTTAGTTTTTTTATACATTAAAGACACTTGGGGATTAAGATCAAAAGATGATTTGATCGATAGATTAGAATTCTTGCAGGACCTTTTGTACAGATAAATTTAAACTAAATAACCCTTCATAATTGATTTCATATCACGTCTGTCAGCAGCACAGTGACATCACTGTTGCATTCTTCTTCCAGGCTTCTTTCACTTCTTTTTTACAACCTTTTTGGGGTTTTTTGTGTGTGTTCAGTCTAAAACATTTTTTTCCTCTGCCAATTATTATATTTTTATGGTTATTATTTAATTTGTATCCGAACTAATTGCTGAACATTCTGCAATTTGTAAAACAACTGGACCCAAAGAGTTGAATTAGTTTTTATTTAATTATTATTCAAGTTTAAATACAGGACATGAGCAAAGCCCTATTTTGCCTTATCTTTCCAAAGGCAAAAACACAAACTTTTTTTGTAGATTTTGCTGAACAATCTAAAGAGCAAAAAACATAGGTTTTTATATTTATATTTATTGTATGGTGTTATTGATTTATTCATTTATTTATTATTTCTTTTTTATTTATTTATTTATTTAGCCTATTATGGCTACAACAGCTCCTGTGTCTCAACAGTGACCTTTAACCTCTTTATCTTTTACAAAGCATATAAATAATGACCATATCCATGGGGAGAAGAAGGAGTTTGTGTGTCGATGGGAGGAGTGTTCTCGGGAACAAAAGCCCTTCAAGGCTCAGTACATGTTGGTGGTACATATGCGCAGGCACACAGGCGAGAAACCACACAAGTGCACGGTGAGAAAAGATATCACACACCATATTATACTGTTACACAAAACCTTTAAAATATTATAAAGAAAATGTATACTCACAGTGTCAGTCAAGGTTAATAACATGTACTCACAGTGTCAGTCAAGGTTGATAACATGTATTCACAGTGTCAGTCAAGGTTGATAACATGTATTCACAGTGTCAGTCAAGGTTAATAACATGCACTTACAGTATCAGTCAAAGTTAATAACGTACTCACGGGTTTCATTTAATGTTAATAACATGTATCATTGTATCAGTCAAGATTAATTACATGCACTCATAGTATCAGTCAAGTTTAATAACATGCATTCACAGATCAGTCACGGTTAACATGTATACATAGTATCAGTCAGGATTCATAACATGAACTCAAGGTATCAGTCAGGGTTAATAACATGTATTCACAGTATCAGTCAAGGTTAATAATGTACTAACAGTACCTATTACGGTTAATAACATTAACTCAACGTCTCAGTCAAGGTTAATAATATGTTCTTACCGTGTCAGTCAAGAATATTAACATGTACTCACAATCTCAGTTAAGATTAATAACATGTACTTGCAGAATCTATCAAGACTAATAACATGTACTTATGGAGTCTGTCAATGTTAATAACATGCACTCACAGTTTCACTCGATTAATAACATCAGTCAAAGGTTATAACAGCTACTCACAGTATAAGTCAAGAATAAAAATGTATTCACAGTATCAGTCAAGATTACTAATATGTACTCAATTCAATTCAGTTTTATTTGTATAGCACTCTTCACAATTGCCATTGTCACAAAGCAGCTTTACATACTTTAAAATTAAATTAGGGAGGAATCTAAAAATTTCTCTACAACCCCTCTACTGTCCATAATCACTGTGTCAAAGTTAATATGTACTCAAAGTATCAGTCAATATTAATAATATGTACTCACAGTATCCGGCAAGATTAATAACATATAATTGCAGAATTCATCAAAATTAATAACACATACTCACACTGTGTCAGTCAAGGTTAAAAACATGTACTCACAGTATTGGCCAAGCATAATAATATATACTTACAGTATCAATCAAGATTAACATGTACTCAGTATCAGTCAAGGGTAATAGCGTGCTAACAGTATCAGTCATGCCTAATAACATGTACTTACAGTCATGTTTAATTACATTTACTCACAGTATCAGTCAAGTTTAATAACATGTATTTGACTGATACAAGACTGCTGTATCAGTCAAAATCAATAACATTTTCTCACAGTACCAGTCAAGTTTAATACCATGTACTAACATTATCAATTAAGGATAATAACCTGTACTCACAGTATCTGTCAAGGTTAATAATATTTACCTGTATAAGTCAAGATTAAGAACACACACTCACAGTATCATTCAAGATTAATTACATACAGAAAGTATCAATTAAGGTTATTAACATATACTTATAGGATCAGTTAAGGTTAATAACATACTTCCAGTATCATTCAAAACTGATAACATGTACTCACAATTCCAGTTAAGGTTAATAACATTAATTCACAGTATCAGTGAAGGTTAATATGTAGTCAAGATTAATAACATACTTACAGTGTCAGTCAAGGTTATTAATATGTAGTCAGAGTATCACTTAAGGTAAATATCAGGTGCTCACAGCATTAGTTAAGGTTAATAACATGTACTCACTGTATCAGTCAAGGTTAATAACATGTACTCACCCTATCAGTCAAGGTTAATAACATGTACTCACTGTATCAATAAAAGTATAAATAAATAAATTATCAGGACCCACAACTCTGAAGAATGAATGAATAAATATTCTCGGCAGAGGAGTATATAACCATAATGGATTAAGTGTTACTGTATTGATTAAAGCACTGATTTGCAGCACAGCAATAATTCATCACATTAATTATGGGTAAGGATTTACCTGTGCCTTTTTACCAATGTAGTTTGAAGGCTGTTCCAAGGCTTACTCTCGACTCGAGAACTTGAAGACACACTTGCGCTCTCACACTGGAGAAAAGCCTTATGTGTGTGAGCATGAGGGCTGCAACAAGGCCTTTTCAAATGCATCAGACCGTGCCAAACATCAAAATCGGACCCACTCCAATGAGGTATATACACTAGGCTTTTTAGCTTGTACGCTAAGGTAAATAGAACTGCTATGCAGTTACAGAATTGAGATATAATTTAGTCTAAAAATATTGAGGATTATAAATTATATTTAAAATGATAGTATTCTTAAATATATGTGCTGCATTGTTTTTAAAGTGTTTACTCAGTCCTAAAGCACCATAAGTAGCTCCTGGTTTAGTTTTCTAACAGGCCAATTTATTATAAAAGTTAGTTTTTTTGACCATGTTGTTTTTTTGACAATGTTTCCCAGAAACCCTATGCCTGCAAGATACCTGGTTGCACTAAACGCTACACTGACCCCAGCTCTCTACGCAAACATGTAAAAACTGTTCATGGTCCTGAAGCCCATGTCACTAAGAAACAACGTGGAGATGCTTGCCCCCGTCCTCCAGCCAGTCCCCGTGAAACAGGAGCCAGTGGACAGGGCCGGTCATCGAAATTGCAACGCCCCTTTGAAGTGTTTTCTGAACAAAAGGAGTATAACCATGCTACCTCAAAACAAGATGTTCTACAACTCAAATCAATCAAGACAGAAAAACCCATGGTGATTTTTTTCACGCTCATATTCTGCAATTAAATTATAGTTTATATCTGAAATAAAATAGTCAAAGCTAATAAAATAATGTATACCTTTTAATTCTTTCATTCACCTCTTTTTCTCTTTTTATTTCTGTTTCTTCTTAGAACTCAGCCTCTCACTTATTTTAGAACTATTTATGTTTTTTGTTCTGCATGGCTTGTATAATAACTAAATGTTTCTTTCATCCAATGCTTCCTGCTTTACTTGCCCTTCATCTAAGGACAGTGGGTGATCAGGTGAGATTTGGTGAACTACCTATATTGATATTCTTGTGAATCAGAGCTCAACTCTTTCTGCCATAAATCATTACTGTCCTCACAAGTTAAAATGCTAGTAAATTAACTAAAACTAAACATTTCACCAAGAAAATTATTTTCCCTCAGCCGATTCAACAAGTTTATCAATATAAGACCCTAATTTAATGGTTTATTCGCCAAATAGGTAATTCCGTGTCAACTCAACAAAGGGTCACCCCCTCAGAATTAACAGAATTTTTATTGTATGTCTGTATGTCTCTATCCACCATGCAAAAGATTACCTTTCAATTCTTCATAGTTTAGAAAATCTTGGCCTTTGAAATTTGGTTATAAAAACCAGCATTTGTTTCCAACTTCAGGGGCTTATAATTCTATAATGGAGTAACCCAGAAAGCTGATATTACATATATTTATCTGAAACAATGTTCAACTTGTGACTTTTGGTTTAATAAAAAGCCGGTGGCATTTGATAATATAATTTAGTCAGTAAATACATATAAGGCAATATGTAGAAAAATATGTAAAAATCCTAAACCTTCAGCCAAATTGGCCAAAGTGACCAAATCGGGGAATTAGAATAGTCCATTTTTGACCCATTGGAGGGAAGGGCTTGTGACGAAACTTATAAATCATCAATTTATTGTGTTATCCTGGCAAAAATGTTCCTGTGAATAGATAAGAACCTTATAATTATTGTCTTATAAGAAGAAATATTTTTAAAGTCTCCTATAACTTAATTTTAGTTCGTTTTGGCCAAAAGGCCATTTTTAGTTGCTATAATGTGCTAAATATGCTTTCCAGAGGCTTTCTGGTGCCAAGAATTTAATATTTGAACATTGTTCAGCAAATATTTTTGAGCCGTCAGAGAATGACCCAACTGTTTGAGCCCAAATAATTTTACAGCAAATGCTGCATGGGCACGACAGTTTCTGGAATTCTTCGTGTGTGATATAATACCCAAACATAACCCTCTCCATAGCCATTGTATAATAATTCTTATGGTATTATCACCTCAAGAGAAAAGATAATAACTGCAGTTGTTTATCATTAATCAGTGGACCAGAAGTGGCTAACAGGGCACAAAATTATAGTGGTTTGTTAGCAGAGATAGCAAGCGTTAGTAGATAGCAGCACTGCAGGTTTGGTTGAACCAGGTAAGGTACACAGTCCCCCAGGCACTGGTGTTGTGTCCTGTTGCTTGTTAAAAGCTGAAAACGTTGTGTTTAGTGTAAAAAAATGTTTAATTCATTAATAAATTATCTTAACATCAAATCTCATCTTCCAATATTTGAGTGCAATACAAACATCACTTCCTATCTTGTACAATGCTGCTATTTTATTAGTTTGAGTAGTTAGGCTTAGTTATGATATCGTACTATGTACAATTCTTTTATTTCTATCTTATCTCCCAAACACTTTTATATTTAATTATTTCCATGTATTTTTCTCTCCTCCCCTTCTCTTCTTCTGTCATCTCATCCTCTGAACAATCCAAAATAACTTTGCTGTCACACTCATCCAATGACTTCAAATCAAATTCTGTGTTTCCTGGTATTCTGCAAGTTTGTATTTCCCAAGGTCTGGGGTTCAAGCCCCATTATCAGCAGGATGTCACTGTTGTCCCCCCACTGCAGCTAATTGGGTTAATAAATGCGGGCCATGTCTCTCAATGTCTATGGTGAGAGGCATGTAAAAGAACCATTGCTGATTTTCTTGAACTCTGCCCTCACCCAGAGTCAGCTGAGATGGGAGGTCACCATGACCCTAATTAGACACATCAATACGACTCTTGTCAGGAACAGTCCATCATTTTCTGATGGACTGTTCCTGACAAGAGTTGTACTTATGTGTCTGGGGACCAACTGCTGAAAATAAATTATATGGTGGCTTTTTGGTGAAAACTAAACATTTACATGAGCAGAATTAGGGAAAATTAAGGGAAATGAACATCCCAACTTTCAACATAACGGTTTCTCCTTCCTTGTCTACCGTCATGTGTGGTACTGTACTGTGTGAGATCTCAGGAAGTGTTTCAGCTGATCATTCCTGTATGTTGGGTGGGTTATCTTTTATATTATTATTCATTAATAAACAGTAAACTAATTATAAATATATAAAAAAATTTCATTTTTAAACAACAAACAATCTATATACATCTATGCTACAATGAAACTCAAAATTTAAATAAATAATTATTTACCCCTTTTTAAGGTGCTGTGCTGACAGTTCTGTTCAGTGCAATAACTGTGTAAAAGAATAAAATCTAGAGCCTTTAATAATTCCGTGTGTCATGTAACATTTCTCTCATCACTTTATTTTAAGTAAAATGTTTGTGTTTTTTATGTTTGTTTGTTTGTTTGATTTTTTGTTTGTTTTTGCAAAATAGCTAATATTTTATCATGGATTAACTTTTATATTCACTTTTAAATCCTGTCTCTTAGACGTCTCAGCCAAGCCCTGGCAGTCAGTCTTCACGCAGCAGTTACCAGTCCCCCACCAGCTCCCCTCTCAGCCATGGGGTCCAACTTGCTTTGAGCATTGTTGGACACATAGGGGAGGAGGTGGTGGAGGACCTGGAGTTTAGAGAGGAGGATAAAAAAAAGGATTCTGAGGGAGAGGAGGATTCCCCCATCATGGACTGTACTGTATCTACTGCTACCACCATGGAGCCACTCTTGCAGTACAGCCGTGCAGGAGTTTGGGGGAGCCCTTGTGCTGGATGGAACAAGTTAAGATGGAAAGGCTTAGGCAGGTGAAGGGAGTGGCGTCATGGCTGGGACATCTGTCACCCACGGCACCCTCTAAAGGCAACAGTCTGCCCTCCCTCACAGGGAAAGGTAAAACTTTGTCTCAGTCCACACTATACATGTTTTGTCAAAGAGTAACATCTCTAGTTCCTTAATTAATAAATGTCAGATTAAAATTATTATATTATGGTCCTGTTCTGTAAACACTTTACAGTTCATGCAAGCATTTGTTTTTTAATATATATTTGGAATTAAAACAAGAGAGAGATTTTTGGTAATTGTAATCATAATTAATGCTGACAGTTACTATGTTTGTTCTACATCGCTGTTTTTCTGTAAACTTTAGGCTTATGTACTGTCAGGAGTATGATTGTGGGTGCACCAGTGCATCAGCCTCCTTTACATTCCAAGCCTTCCAGTACACAGCTTGAAATGTTGAGCCTCCTATGGGATCATCGTGAGAGCAGTGAGAGTGCCACCAGCTCAGCCTACCTAAACTGCAGCCGGCCTTCCTCTGGCATCTCCCACTGTTTTTCAAGCCGCTGCTCTAGCCAAGCCCCACCATCTGAGCACAGCCAGGAGAGACAGCAGCGCAACCTCAGTGCTACTGACTCCTATGACACTTTCTCCACAGATGCCTCACATTGTTCAAATGAGGTTAGCCAATGTGGTGGAGCAGGTAAATCTAGTGGGGTATTGCATGGAGAAAGTCTGGGTGATAGAAGTAGTGGTGTGGGAGGGGATTGGATGGGATCACAAGGTATATTAAACCTAATGCCTGCACAGCAGTATCATGTCAAAACCACATACACATTGAGCAAAATTAAACAAATTCCCAATTTCACAGAAATTCTTTTGGCCAAAATAGTAAGGAGGTGCAGAATGTTCATAATTCTTCACAGCACCATGTTGCACAAGAAGCACAAAGTCCAAGGAAAGATATCCTGCCAATCCAGTGGAATGAAGTAAGCTCAGGAAGTACTGTTTTCTCACCTCCTCAGGAGCCACAGAGGCATGAGCAATGGCCCAACCAAATGAATTCAGTAAAACTTCCATTTGGCCACTTTGAAAATATGATCGAACAACAGGAGCTCCCTTCATCCTTTTCAAGCCAATGACACCCAAATCAGAGTGGTGGTGTTGGGCAAAACATTTAGCTACCCAATGGACACAAGAACCCAAATCAATATAATTAAGGACCAAATTAGAAAAAACACCATGTTGCATCAGAGGAGAGTACACAATGGTACTACTATGTCACAATAATGAACTACTCAAACAACTTTAACTTTTGTCACCAAATCTGTCAAAATACCCAAAAGCTTCACCAGAGCCATGAACTTTCATGCCAGACATTCCAGCAGGGAACTGTAACAATAATTGTAATTGTCCAGACAATATCAGTGTGCAGTGGCTAACCAGCAAATGGAGCAAAACCCTTCTCAACCACAACAATATTCATCCAAACATACTAGCAGTTGTCAAACTGAGACTGGGATAACTTGTCATCCCTTGGAGGCTCTAATGTCCCCTGGAGCCAATCAGGTTACCAGCATGAACAGCCCAGATGACAGTGTTTGAGATGATGGTGGCCTACAGTTGTCTCTATCCTTGACCAGAGCAGTTTGGTTTCTGATGTCATCCATCCCAGGATTCTTCATGATTTATCACAGACTTCTTTTGGGGTTAAAACTCTAAACAACTAACATTGCCATTGCAGATATGAGCTCCCTCCTGACTATTCTTTCAGAAGAAAGCTAGGTTCTCACTATTTCTCAGTACATTTTGAAATCCTCCAATGGATAAGAATAGAAAAAAGAAAAAAATACTGAATTAATGGGAAAAGTATGGATTAGGAAGAGTAAATCTTTGTGTTTGTCAGCATAGTTTGTTAGGAAAACTCAAAGCTGTTTCTAAGTGTCATACCTCCCTAAATATGAGGAATGTGAGACCATATAAATATTGTGTGAGTATATAAATACAAAAAAATCCATTTGTGGAACAACTAAATATATCGGTCATGTTAATATTTATTTTATGTGCTTTTGTGACATCATTTGAACGTGAGTAGGAATTGTTGTTTGTATCTTTGTTAGCCCTGCATAGGCTGCTCAGCTTGTACCGTCTCTTACCTGAAGTTAGCTTGGATTGGTTCCCAGTTCACCCCTCAACCCTGATGGATAAGTGGTACAGATAATAGATCAATAGATGGATAAATGAAAAGTCATAGACATGCATGTTTTTTTCTGTAAACACTTTTTTCACTTTTGTTTTTCTGTAAACACTTTTTTTTTTTGTTCATTTTTATGTATGTAATATATTTCATTTACTAATGGCAGACTTGGCATTCTCATCAGGTAAAGACAATATAAATGTTCCACTGAATCGACCCTAGTGTTGCAATTTCCTATGTTGAAGGCATAGAAAACATATGTTTAGCGTTTACCTGAGAATCATTCCCAAAGCAAAAGAAATATGTATTTTTCTAATTTGATTTAAATAACTGTTTTAGTGATTTTCACATCCCATACTAGATGTTAAGTCATCTGTGCAAAGATTATGTCATCTGTGCAAAGCTCTTCTGGGTGGAAGGAAATAATGTGGTATGTAAAGACACTGAACAAAGGGAAAGAGAATGAGAAAGAGAGAGAGAGCGAGAGAGAGAGAGAATGTGTGTGTGTGCACATGTGTGTGCATGTGTGTGTGTTTATGGTAAAATACATTTTTGATAAAATGAAACTTTTTGTCAGGAGAAAGACAGAGCAAGTGGTTCCGATATTTAACCATTTTAATGTAGTATTATGAGCCTTAAAATTCACACATACTGTTTGTATTGTTTTACATCATCTGACAGGATTTTTTTTTTTACCTTCATTTTTTTTTTTGTGTTTTGCCAGCACCAGCGACTGGGCACAGTGTGTGCCATTTCATAGATGGTAACTGACATTTTTTACATATATTTATTATGTTTATTACAGATTAACTATCAACACTGAGCAGAATCAATGTCTCATCTAGGCCCACCCACTATTTGATTATTTGTCACAATGTTTTGATCATCTGG
>JBCNYG010000004.1:11684884-11700492 GCA_039654305.1 Porochilus rendahli | reverse complement strand
ATAACATTCACCAAAGTAACGAATACACAGTCACAAAGCAAGTTTTACTTTTACCAGATGAGTGAAAGCATGGTGAACGCCCCAAAATTTGCCCCCTTATAACTTAAAAATGAAAATTACAGTAGACACAGGTGTAATATATCAAATGAAAGCTGTTCTGTAGATTTCTGAAATGTATACATTTTGTAAATCAAACCAAATGTTCAAAGTGTAAATTCAGGACAAATATAGAAGGTTTCACTTTTCAATCGAGCCAGGTTTACAGGAATAGAAGCTGTAAACAGTGGTCATACAATCAAAATGATCTAAATATTCATAAAACAGTTTCTTAATACTAGAAGACAAGTGCATTTTTTAATATTTGATGCTGTCAATTCACTGTATTCAAAATGTCACCATTCACCACTATTCTCGATGCTTCTCTTAGACAATAGTGCAAGGGAATGCCAGTCAGACATGGTGACTAAACTGCTTCAGTGAAATACCAATTATATCCATGAAACACCAATTTAAAACTTTCGGTAATATAAATTAAGTTCAAAAACTTTACTTTTAAAAGTAAAAATAAATCCAATTATTAGCGTTATCAAATATTTCTTTTTGTTAAACTAAACTATTGTGGTTTAAAAAAAATCTATTTTTTAATGAGTCCTTAAGGCTAAATAAACATGTGAAAAAGGAATTCGCATCATGAACTAAACGCTTTTCACAGATCTCCTCTAATGTCTGATTGTGTCAAAGTTCAATATTTTATTAATATACATGTTTTATTGATAAATTTTGCCTTCCAAACCATTTTTGTTGGCATATTATACAAAAAAATAACCATACTGTTACCAATTCTGCTTTTCTAACTAATAAACATTCACAAGTATGATCCAAATTTCTCATAAAACATGTGAGGAGTAGTATATTTTTGACATAACAGATATTTGAATATCAATCAGAAGGCAATTAGCAAATTTGTGTTGACGTAATGGACAGACATATACCTTTCGGCCTGCACTTCAGTGTACTATTTATAATATAGCTGTAGTTTTCAAAATTTTCAATGGTATAAGGACATTAATACAAGGAAAAAGCACTTACTAAACTTAACTTCAGGGGGGGGGTTCATAAAAGCCATAAAAAGTATCCAAAAACAGTTGTTGACGTAATATACAAAGATCTGAACGGGTATCTTATAAATTATTTGCCAAAATGCCTGTTCTTACTTAAATGTTTTTTTACTTTTGATTTGGTTAAAGAAACATGAGACCTTTACTTAAGTAGCAAAATAAGTTAAATTATCACATAAATGATTACTTACCAGGCCTTTGGACCAAGTTCTGTTAAAAACTGAGAAAAAGAGTAACAGCAGAGCACATGCTTCCAGCCAAAATGGCTGCTGCCACAGCAGGCTGAAAGGTGAAGCAGTGGTCACTGCTGGAGGGTACAGTAAATAACTTCTGCCAGCTGTTGACAGCCAGCTGAATATTGTTCTCATAGGAATCAAGCAAAATATATACAAAAGAAAAAGGGTCACTGGCAACATGCAAAAGTGGGTAAACGGTACTGTATTCAAAGTGCCGCCATATTTTTGTTTTAAACAGGAGACTGCTCAGACTTTTAGAAATTATGCAACACGACTAGTACATCATGTTAATCAGTTGGGATTATTTTTTAACTGAAAAGAAAGATTGAGGTCCTAAATTTGCTTTTTGAGATCGTCATCAAATATTACTTATCTTGTTGGCAAAAGTATGTGAAACGCTAGAATTTGCTGTTAAATTTGTGGGTGAAATTAGAGAAAGGTGTTTTTACTCAATTTGATGAAAATTAAATGAGAATGAGAACCCTGTTTTACTTGAACAGGCATTTGTCAAGGGATGACTTTCACAGCACACTTGTGGAAGTACATGATATACTAAATCATGGCATGAACAAAGGAGATCTAAAAGGTTGTCAGAAAGAGTTGTTGATGCTGATGAGGGTGAAAAGGTTAGAAAACCATCCCAAAGGATTATAGAATTCCCCAATCCACCGCCAGAGACCATTACTATCCTCTGCAGTCGACTAACGATCAATTCAAAAGAAATAATAGCCCAGAAGGAATATAAAGAACCCTGAGTAACCTTTAAGCAACTTAAGGCCTCGCACATTGGCTAATGTGAATAATTCAAGAAAATATTAATCAGTTTTTTTCTCAGACAGCATGTCTTAGAAAAATTTAATTTTAAGAAAACAAAAGTACATTTTAAGAAAACAAATGTGTAAGAAAACACTTTTACAAGTCCTGAAACAAATTTACTAATGACTGCATTCTAACAAAACTAAATGCCGGAAGTGTGGAAAACGGAGTTTCAGCAAGTTTAGGGAAATGGAATATTAAACAGTTTTTGTTAATCAGTCGAAGGATGTTTTGTCGGTTTTGTGGAACTCGCATAGGCCAAACACGATTTTCTCTTCGTGTGGACGGTCTCTCAAACTGTTAGATGAGATGGCCGAGACAGAAGAAACAGAGAGAATGGACGTTTAAGCGGAATATCTCAATGACTGCCAATGTTCCGGCTTAACTGGTTTTCATGTTAACTGGTGACATTGGCTTACAGATGTTTTAAACTCCGCCCATTCTGCTGACATTTCCTTTATGACTTCTGCAGATTCGGGAAGAGGACTCCTCTCGTTCAGAGTGGAATCTGGTCTCCATTTTGGTGTACAATAAAGTGAAACATCTCGTGTCTCAAAAAATATGAATAAAAGAGCAAAAATAAACGAATAAAATCATTAAACTTCTAAATAATTAGAATGAGCGCAGTGGGATTCGACCCCGGGCCCCAGGGTTATACATGACCACTAAAGGATCATCCAGGTGTTTATCCACCTGCACCACCTCTCCGCAGAGAATACAGCGCATAATCTACGGTTATAAATTTTCCTATGAAAACATGCCATTATTCATGTTAATGAATAATCTTATCTGGTTATCTGGTGACCGTGTTACCTGCTGACACTAGCCAGAACTATTTGAAATTAAAATCTACTTTGCCCTCTTTGTCAAGGCTTCCTATTTGTCCCTTTAATTTAATATTGTGATGGGATTTTTTGCCGGTCCACTTATAATTGTAGTCTTTGATGGCAACAGAAAACCCAGTGTTAACGTGATATCTGTTTGTACTAATCACACATGTTGACACTGAATGTTTGGGTTGGAGTCTGTGGACCTTTAACAAGTATGACTGTCTTTGCTTTCACTTTCAAGTTGTGAGGCTGCATTATTTCACGTAAAATATTGTCAGTTTGGTGAGAAAAAATATTCCCAACAGCAATACAGCCTCATCTTCTTACGTAAATATATTAGCTCAAAAACATATTCATTTCCTAACACATTTTAGTAACTACATTTAGACAATTCAGTCCAGAACAAAATGAGTGACTCATGTCATCACTTCCTGCATTTTGTACATTTCCTTTCCATAAGAAGGCAGTTGTTTGTAAATTTGTTCCAGGACTTATATTTGTTTTCTTAAAATGTACAAATGATTTCTTAAAATGTATATTTGTTTTATTAAAATGTATTTTTGTTTTTTAGAAATGCAATTATGTTTTACACTTTTGTGTTGCACTTCCCAGTCACCGTAAGTATGTGTGTATAGATAAAGAGATATACAGACCAATAAGTAGATAGATAATACTGACATCTTGCTTATGAGGTACTAACAGAACAGTAGAACCCCATTATAACATTTATCAATGATGGGGGGGAATTTTTTTTCTTATTCTATATTAGACAAGATCAATTTAAAATGACCCTAAAATTTTTACTTATATATATATATAAAATGTCAGAAGTGCAACGATCCACTTAAATACTTAGAAATGTATTACTTACAACATGCTGGATGAACAAAGAGAGTTTAAAGCTTACCTAATGTACACTGCGTCTCTGTGATCACATTCTGTTCTCTAAGATAAACTTTCTCCTTGTGAGACAAGTCTCTCCTTTCCAGGTCTAGAAAAGCATGCGTACACACACAAACACACACACACACACACACACACACACACACACATTAGGAAAAGCAGCTTTGTTTTTATTCTATGTTTATTCTAGCAAGCATGTGCACAGAATATCCAAAAATAATTATTTATTTTATATACATGTGTGGTATAAGGGAAAAAATTACTACAATTTCATCCCTACAGACCTGTTTCGTGGTTGCCTACTCATCAGGGGATATATATATATATATATATGTGTATATATATCCGTCTAGTAGGCCAATACTCTGGTTTGTGAAGGTAGCATCAATGAAACAGTAAGGGAACAAAATGTATAACATGAGTGAAACCAATAATAATTTTTTTTATTATTTAATAAATATGTACAGACGAGTAAATATGGACACATTGACCTGTAAAATATTAATTTTAATAATTCATTTGGAAATTATGTATTAAAATGTGTAATTGAATATAGTTTGTAATGTTATGATGGTGCATACAATATACAGTAAGTTTTTCTTCCAGGAGCCAGCACAAAGAAACTCTCTGCTCCTGACATGTTCATAGAATCGGACGACATGTTTGCTGCAGATTTTGATGTAAGTGTTGAGAGTACAAAAAATAAGGACCTGAATCTGTCCTGGTTTTTTTGTTTTTCATTAGGTGACTGTATGAACATCACAAACCTTTATTTATTCTCCACGTTTCACAGAGTGCTAGGTTCAGAGCTGGGGGAGTAGGCAGAGATTTCAAAGAAAATCCAAATCTCAGAGACAACTGGACCGATGCTGAAGGATATTATCGTAAGTATTGTTCCTTGGATAAGAAATGAAATGTCCTTGAAATCAGAGTGTAAACTCCAGTACATGTTTCATCAAAACAGTAAATCTTAAACAGCTGTTGTAACTCACAAACTTAAAAAGGATGAAAAGTGATAATCTTAAAAAAAAAAAAGTGCAGGGAAAAATGTGCGTCGGAACTTATATAATTTTCCACAACATAGTCAAGTCAAATAGTGTGTTTTTATTCTAAGATTATTCTATTCTAGAGCTAGAGGCTAGATTAGATCTAGATTACCACCCTATGTAATTTATGGTGCATTACTATTAGTGTCATAAGTGGGTTTCCTGATTTCTTGCCCCTTCCTTTCATCATTTAATTGTACTAAGATCTGTTATTTTTTAGATCTACATACTCACGCTTTTCTACTTTCCTATAATTTTATTTATTTAGTAGACATATATATTACATACAGGGCTTTCAAATTAAGATGGCGGGGAGTCCACTGTGCCACTTTTACTTTCTTTTTCGAAAGAAAAAAGCCCGCGACCCTAATTATGAATAAGCGGTTCAGAAAATGAATGAACAATGTGCCTCCCACTATCTTAAACACTAAATATTATATTATTAAAAAGTACATTTCATCACTTCCTCATCCCAGTTATTTTTATATTTTTTTTACAATTTGACATTAGTCATGATGGAGCATGGGAAGTGCGGAAGAGTGCAGTACAGCTTAAAAGACCTTATAGATATTAATCAAATTCTCATAAATCCTGTAGTTTTGTCGCAGGTCTTGTTTTTTTTAATCGTGGAGATTGTGGACATCATGCCCCAGTGTGGATCCTAGAGAAAACCACTCGCATTTTGTGTCTTTTCTAGAGAGAAGAAAACAGGAGAATATGGCCAAGAAATATATATAGGCTATGGAGTAGTATATTCAGTTTACTATGGACATTTTTATTTACTTTTTCCGGAATCACTTAATCAACATGGATTTCTCACATATCTCCGCTGATATAACACAGAATTTTCCCTTATCAGTGTGAGCGTGAGAGTATTTTAAACATGCCCAAAATTGATCATAAATCCCCAGGTTTAATTTTTACAAACCTCTTGTGAGTAATTATGCTACAATCGAATGAAATGGAATGAACACATCGCAGTGGGAAATCATTTCAAAGCCCGGTATATGTTATTAATAATATAATTATTGATGATTAAATGATTACATCTATAAGTTTAATTAATATCTTAATCATTATTATCATTATTATTTTTAGTCTTGTGTATCTTTAGTAATACATTTTTTTACTTTTTCTTAAGCATAACTTTTTTGGGTCCTTGTAAATAAATAGGGTTATTTTTGGATAAATATTCACTGTATTATTATTATAGTATATTATTTTTTTATGTGTCACTTAAAGTGTTTTTAGTGAATTGAATTGTACTTATCATTAAGTCAATTCCATTTCAATAATCAGTTTGAAACTTTTGTGAACCATGGGTTAGTGACTTGACATTCTCCTAACAAGGCTCATGCCAAAAATTTTAATTATTATGAGTAAGCTAAAATGATGTATAATTTACCCATACTTTGAATCTACTTTAAAAATCACCAAAATTGGTTTTAACAAGTAAAACCTCTTGTCCTTCGGTGTGTTTTCTGCCGTATTGTTGTTAAGACTTGGTTTGGATTTCAGTGCAAGTGTAGACCTGCACAGATGTACTGAGGTTTATACACTTAGTTTGCCCTTAGTGTGTGTATAATAGAGAGTGTGTATTTTAATAGGGTGTGTATAATAAGGGGCTTAACCCAAATGTTTTCATTTAAACCCCTACAGCACTGGTTATACCCACCAAATTAAATGAAATATCCTCAGAATGTAATATTGCTGCTGTTTTTGTTACTGGTATATCTGTTGACATTGTTTCCTTCCTTCTCTGTTGTTGGTGTGTAAATGCAAATCAAGTGAACCTAATAAATGTATCTTGCTTTTTGGCTTACCAGGTGTGAACATTGGTGAGACACTGGATAAACGCTATGATGTCTATGGCTACACAGGACAAGGTGTGTTCAGCAATGTTGTCCGTGCCAGAGACACTGCCCGGGCTGGCCAGGAGGTGGCAGTAAAGATCATTCGTAACAACGAGCTCATGTAAATGCAGTCATTTTTAAATATTATTTTAAAAAATACCTACAGTGGGGCTTGAAAGTTTTATTACTTAGTAATATAAATTACTGCCTAGATATGACCTAAAACATATTTTCCTATAAGTCATAAAAGTTAAAGATAACGAGAACCCAGTTTAACAAACATTTATTCGTAGTTGGATAGTTTTTTAGTGTACCATGTGTCAACCCTAAATTATGCTCATTAGAAACAACAAAATTGCACCTGTCAAAATGAAAGTCTCAACAGTCATTATCGGGTTTGGCCTCCGTTTGCGGTGATACTGGTGGTGATTTGCGGAGATACAGCCCAGCAAAACTGGTCCCACAAGTGCTGCAACTGGATGTAGCATTCCTGTTCAGGAGTCGTCACTCTCTTGCCCTGGACTTGGCCTGTCGTCAACTGACCCTGTCATGTTGTGGCGGTCAGTCAGGTTTTTTATGGTGGGTTGTGTACAGACCATACGCCTTGCTACCTCACTGTAGCACAACTCGACTTCCACCATACCCTTAGCCTTCATGTGATAGACGTGGCATTGTGATGTGCACTGGACTAATAGTAGTGGATGTTTTAAAATGTTTGTGTAGGCTTTCCAAACAACTTCTCAGATTGTGCTTTGTACTTACATTGTGTTTTGGTCAAACTACGTTTTTGCAAAGTGACCTACACATGTGAATTTAAGCTTGACAAAATAACAACTCATCACGGTATACTCCCCCCACAAGTACAGATATACAGAAATTTCTTTCAGAAAAGTAAAAAGTTTTTAATGAGTGTAGGTATACATAGGGTAATTATATAAATGTATAGTAATGAACCAGTCTATAAAAAATCTCTCTACACATATAATTTCCAATTACACTTTATTCACATAAAAATACATTTTCAGAATATTTCTGTACAAGATGAAAAATGTGAGTGTATGAGTACTCTGACTTCAAGTGAACCCTGAACCTTTCTGCCTCCAAAATATAAAAGTGCGCACAAGTACAATTGATTAAATGGTTTCATTTGATAACAGTGAACCATTTATTTGTATGGAGTAATTATCCAGTCAAAAAGTTATATCACTGAATATATCATATTTAGATATATATAAAAAAATCTAATATAATTATCAGAGCATTTCAGAATTGAGATATAAGACATTTTTTAAACAGATTGAACTTTTTATATAAAAACCAATATAATATGGTAAGATTTATAGGAAATGTTATAATAAAAGTTAGGGATACATTTTATTAAAATTCTCTTAGTTGATGTGTTCGAAACATTTAAAAGTAGATTATATAATTATATATCTATCTCTCTCTCTAACTCTATAATGTATATATTTCAGATCTGTCACATTGGCTTTTTAGAGAGGAATGCGCATTTCAGATCTGTAACACTGGCTTTAGAGAGCAACGTGAATTTCAGATCTGTTACATTGGTTTTAGAGGGGCATCCAGGCAAGGGAAACTCTGCCTGGAAATTAGGCCAATAGAGGTCTTCTGAACTGGGGTTAGTCTGAGCCTTCACCTAGGACCTGTTTGCATTGGTGACCCTACTAGGGGCATAATGCCCACGACAACATAGCAAACCCCTCCACCACGATAAGGTTACAATTCAAGGAGTGATAATGAATCTGAAAATGCAAGTTAAAACCACCACATAATGAAAATTTACATTTGTTCATGTACTTTTACTTGCATTTTCAAATTTACAATCTGCTAAAATCTGTTTGATAGTGGACAATAGCCAGTGTAAGAGGCATTGCGAAATTGCGAGGTCACAAGAATGGGATATGAATGAATATAAAGAATGGGATTATCCACCAGTTAATATAAGGCATGCTAATGGCAAGAATAACAGGATACAGATATTAAACTAACAAATCAGACTTCTGAATCAAATAAAAATAGAAACAGAAACAAATCATACATGATTCCATTTATACTGTATATACATTTAAACAAAATGTAAATTAATTCTGTGTTGTCTGTGGAAACATGAGATGATCACATGACTTTTCTTTTTTGTGACTTTTTGCGTTAAAATGGGACCAAGGTAGAGCAATGTTGTCTTTATGTGGGTTATAGAGGCACAGCTGATGTGGGAATATGGTGCCCACTTTTGACTTTTTTCTCATTGTGTGATGTTCATGGAGAAATGTCTTTGCTCACAGGCAAAAGACAGGGCTGAAAGAGTTGGAGTTTCTGAAGAAGCTTAATGATGCTGATCCAGATGATAAATTCCATTGCTTGCGTCTCTTTAGGCATTTCTACCACAAACAGCACTTGTGTCTGGTGTTTGAGCCTCTCAGGTACTGCATTCATATATTAGCATGCATGTGTGTTTCTGATACTATGTGGTTGGGTAAGGAGTTAATTCTGTTTTAACATTGCAACTGAATACACAAGTCTGATTGGGCAGTAGGGCTGTGCGATTTGACCAAAATTTCATATGCTGATAATAGTAAATAAGCAAGTAGCAAATTTGGTTTAATGCCACATCACCAATGGAATTTCATGGCAAAAAAGTGTGTAGTGTAATATCTTCCCATATGTGTAGCTTAGTAAAATAACTCAAGATGCTTCAGATATGCATGATTACATTTTAAAACTTTTTGTGCCTAGGAATATAGCTTTTTCACCAAAATATGAAAATCAAAAAACAGAAATAAGTTTGTCATTATCCTTCATCATTTAGGTGTTTTGGGTGTTTTGATATGTAATAATTTTAGTTATGATCAGTCCTTATTTTACGCACACATCATTGTAATAGTATTATATAAGTTCTTATATAACATGTTTGCCTGTGATTTTACTTGTTTCAACAAGCTGACATTTATTGTGCAGCTAATAACAGATCATTTAGCACCAGCTGTATCATAGATTAACTTTTGATGAAAAATCTCACCGTGAAGCATGTGAATCATATCACTCGGTCATAGTGTGTATTTCTATATAACAGCTCAGACAGTTCTTTCAGCTGTAAAATGTGCAGTAGGTTAATAATAGTGTCATCATTCTAATTCATTATTGTTTCTGTTGTAAAGACTCGAACTACAGAGCCTGTATTGGGACATGCTTTCATGTGCACCATAAGCCAATTTTTTTTTTTCTCTATTCTTCAGTGTCCCTTTATGGCCTCTAAATCACACATGTTCTGCATGCATGCAACATAATATAAGTCTAATAATAAACAGATTTAGAAAATTATCTGTATTTTTTCACCAACATTTATTATTTATGGAAGGAATCATGGTCATGAGAAATTTCAAATCATCACTGTGATCACTGACATTTCTCACTGCAACAAAGGGTTGAGGATAGCAGAGCTTATGCATTGAGTAAAAAAAATTATAAAAAAATTCTAGAAAGAAATATAAACAGCTGGTGAAAATTATAGTTTTTCATGACATTTCATTGGAATTGTCTTTTGTTTCAGTATGAATCTTCGTGAGGTCTTGAAGAAGTATGGTAAGGATGTCGGTCTTCACATTAAGGCTGTGCGTTCCTACAGCCAACAACTTTTACTGGCCTTAAAACTTCTGAAGCGCTGCAATATTTTACATGCTGACATCAAACCTGACAACATACTGGTGAGATACACATCACACTTACATGGTCAAAGGTTTATGAACACCTGATCATCATACTTACAAGTATGCTTGTTAAATATTCCAGTTCTAACTTGGTATGTTGTTGTTGTTAAAATAACTTCCATTCTTTTTGGAAGACATTCCATTAGATTTTGGAATGTGGTTGTTGAAGTTTATCCATTCAGCCTCAAGAGAATTAGAGAAATGTCAGCCAGGAAGATGTTTAATAGGGTTGAGATTTTGATCTTCCACATCCCACATGGTTCTCTCTAAGTGCACAGACAAACTTTCATGCAGGAACAGGTTTGAACCATTCTACACAGCAGTGTACCTAAAATCCAACTTTGAAGAGGTGGGATATTTAACTGTCCAAATACATTTCACATTCGTGATTAAGTTGGCATATTTCCTAATTTAAATCACAGTGGTGGCAGGTATTTTACTAGCACTGTGTGAAAGTAATAAAATGGAAGAAGAGCTTAAATGAGTGGATTGCAGAGCGTTTTGTCTACTTTTGCAAAATTAAATTTTAAATTAACAATGATAACCGTTCAGAATGGAATGGGCCAGATCTGAGAAGCTATATTCTGGCTGGAAAATAAAAATGAAACTTGTAATTTACATGGGAATATATACATCACAATTTTTTTACAAAAGAGATTAAAAAAAAATTAATAGCACTCTATTTAATTTGAAAACAGTATATATTTATATATTTGTCTTCTTTAAAGGATTGACCTAAGTTTCAATCGACTGAGTACATTCATGTTTGGAAGCCTTCCAAGATCTCTCGTTACACGTGATCATATGTATATGTATTATCATGTGGTTTTTACTTACTTTTTTTGAAGTTGCAAAAGACTGCACTTTCACTCTCGCAAAATCTTGAAAGTTGGACATGAATCCCCCATTTTATATAAGGCAAGACATACGCAATAATAGTCTACATATATTTAACTTACAAATCAGATAATAAACGATTAATAGTTTAGAAGAAGTAGACATAAAGCAAGGCATGCAAGAAACAGTTTTAGAGACTCAATTTCAGAAATCTTAGTTTGTTTGCATTGTATGGGCCACTTATCTTACCCTTCTGAAATGCAGTGACATCTTTTTCCTGACCATGAGATACATCTGACATGGTTATTATGGAATTCAGGTGGTCACTGCATCAGTTAAGCTTAAAAACATGTTGCCAGCTAATGTAAATGTTAATTATTTAGTAATTATCCAATCAAAGGCTCTTGCTTATTTACTCATTTAAATCCATTTAAAACTCTTTTTTCTTTTTGTTTTCTTATTTGTTTTCTTTTTGTTTGCCAGGAGAATGCATGTTGAAATAATAATCAATTTCCCTGGGGTATGCTTTTTTTTTTTAATGAGTGTGTTGTTGACTTGCAACACACCGAAAGGATTATATGGATCTAGAATGTTAACAACTTTTTTTTACCCTTCTTACTGATTTACTGCCATACATTTGCAGGTAAACGAATCAAAGACCATTCTCAAACTGTGTGATTTTGGTTCAGCCTCACATGTGGCTGATAATGACATTACACCTTATCTGGTTAGCAGGTTCTACAGAGCTCCTGAGATCAGTAAGTTCAGCTACCCTATTTCTTTCAAATTAAAAAAATTAAAACACCAGAAATGATCATCTCAGAATGGAAGCAGTACTGGAATTTATTCAGGATGGAGCAATTATTTCTTCTTCTTTGCCTGCAGTCATCGGGAAGGTGTATGATTATGGAATTGATATGTGGTCAGTAGGTTGCACTCTATATGAGCTTTATACAGGAAGGATCTTGTTTCCTGGCTCTTCCAACAACCACATGATCAAACTAGCCATGGATCTTAAAGGAAAGATACCAAATAAGGTTAGCCCTGAAATAAACAGTCATGCTGCTTATAATAAAATGTGATTAACTTGCATAAATGCTCGTGATGTTATTTTCTCGTATGGCCTGAAGTATTTCTGTTTTTATTATCTTCAGATGATTCGGAAAGGTTTGTTTAAAGATCAACACTTCGACCAGAACCTAAACTTTCTGTACATAGAAGTGGATAAAGTGACTGAAAGGGTTTGTTCAAATTAATAAAATTCTTGCTAGTCTATGCATTTCTCATGACATTTGCAGTGTATATTTTTTTATTAGTAGTTGTAGTAGTTTTAGTAGTAGTTGTAGTAGTAGTGGTTGTAATAGTTGTAGTAGTAATGGTTGTAATAGTTGTAGTAGTAATGGTTGCAATAGTTGTAGAAGTAGCTGTAGTTGTAGTAGTTGTAATACTAGTTTTTGTTGTAGCTGTAGTTGTTATAGTAGTAATAGCTGTTGTTGAAGTTGTCTTAAGGTTTCTTCCTAATGTCAACTGGGGGAGTTTTTCCTTGCCACTGTTGCTGCGGGCATGCTCATTAGGGATGTGTAGGGGGTTGTAGAGAAAATCCTCCCCAATTAAATTTACTATGTAAAGCTGCTTTGCGACAATGTCAATTGTAAAAAGCGCTATACAAATAAAACTGAATTTAATTGAATTAAAGTTGTAAATGATGAGGAAAATACTGCTGATTACTTTTTATGACAACTGTGAACTTGTAATGCTGTTTTTTTTATGCCCTAAACACCCCTGTAGCCTCTAATACTTAAGTCTGTGTTGATTTTCTCTAGGAGAAAGTGACTGTGATGAGCACTATTAATCCCACTAAAGACCTGCTGGCGGACCTGGTTGGGGACCAGAGGCTTCCAGAAGAGCAGAGAAAGAAATTGATGCAACTAAAAGATCTGCTTGATGGCATTCTGATGTTGGACCCGGCAAAGCGCATAAGTATAAACCAAGCCCTGCAGCATCCTTTCATTCAGGAAAAGATCTGATCTGTCTTGTGTTCTACAACAGACATTTTTGGCCTTTTGCTGGAACTGCAACTATTTAAATGGATTTCTATCATCCAGTGGAAGTTTAGTTCTGACTCCAGTCTAATGTTTGGTTAAATGGGCGGCGCTGAGCTCTTAAGGAAGTAATACAGAGAGAGGGTTCTTAATCACAGCACTGAAGTAGGTTGGAAACAGCAAAATGCCTGGAACAATTGAAGAGGTAATTATTTTTGTTTGTTTGGTAAACTTTTCTTATTTTTGCTTGTTACATTCTTTGAGTGATCAGGTTTTTATTGGAAATAATCCATGTGTAATTACATGGTAATGCAAGACTGATATTTTTCTTTTCCTTCTTCCTGCAGTTATTGTAAGGTTTTGTTTATTTTATTTTAATTGTGGAACTTGACAGTAACACCAATAAAGGCTGGTTTAAATATTATGCCAGCAACGCAAAACATGAAAGGTGCATTATTCACATAGTTTCCTACATTTCTTATGTACATCTAGAAGATTAGAATTAGCCACTTGTGTAGCATTTTCATAACAGCTCTGGGACACATTGTTCACTAAGCAGCACCAAGATGATGTCAAACAAGTCATGATTACTGTTAGATTCTCTTGAACCTTATCATTGTTTTTATGCATTTTGAAGAACACCCATCAGAAATTAATGTTAAAACAAAAAACATGTAGAGTAAATGTGCAGTTAAGCACTGATTTGTTTACTCTATTGAAGACATCTTACCATGTTGTCAACATTTAGTGTTTATGCAGAATATATGTACGATGATAAATGAGGATAAAAATAGCAAAATTTGGTGCCATGAGAGACCACTGTTGTAATCCAGCAGTTTTGCTTAAGCCTAGGTCTCACATAGCTGGAATGACTCACTATAGACTATGGTAGATAAAGGTAGGTAGGCATTATAATAAAAGTGTTTAGGACACTCATGACATGACGCTCATACTGTGCAGACCCTTACGCTTCTCAGGCAAGTGCTTATTACCTCAGCCCATATTTTTGAGTGAGGCTGTCACTAAAATCCACCTGAAAATCCATGGAATGGCTATGGAAATCTCAGCCAGAGTGTTCACATACAAACCAGCCATGCACACCTCTCAGTATGCTTTTCA
The DNA here is from genome assembly GCA_039654305.1 of Porochilus rendahli. NCBI lineage: Eukaryota > Metazoa > Chordata > Actinopteri > Siluriformes > Plotosidae > Porochilus > Porochilus rendahli. The sequence continues at coordinate 11,685,967 of JBCNYG010000004.1, read as the reverse complement.
TTAATTTCATACTTTATCAGTAGCGTAATTCCAACAGGTAGTCTCACATCTGACATCAACAAAATGCTAAACATCACAAGACCTTTTGTTAGGATAGCCTTAGGTGGAATATACAAAGCTCTTTTACACGGTTCATGCCTTTCATGTTTTGTGTTAAATTCAGAATGTCTTATTCATTACCTCTACCCCTGTGTTACTGGTGGTACTGCTGAAAAGACTGATGTTCATGTTGTAAATATTTTGTGGTTTTGATTACCCCATCCCTGCCTCCTTATTATGACATTATTAATAAAACAATTTTTATATATTTTTTCTTCTTTAATATAATAGCATTGACGTTATTGTTATTCTGGTACTTCTCTAATTTTTTCACACAAAACAAACCATGGTATGTTAAACCCTTTTAATAATCTCTGTCTACATGATGATGGAATATGTGATAATTTATAAAGCATAGCCACCACAAGCCAATGAATTTGCAACATTTCCTAAATTATGCAGTTGAATCAGACAACCTTGTATAAATCATTCTATTTCTTTTCCACAATGAAAAGACCTCAGTGACGGGATATTTTAAATATGAAAGGAATCTCTTAATAAGCACAGATGCCACAAGCACTTGAACACACCCGGTTTTAAACCAATATTTAATATGAGAGAACATATTGCAACTTCAAGTCATGTGCAATTGCAGGTATAGGTTCCCGGTGCTCTAACGGAATTTTGAAAGGAATTTTAAGTCTATGTTGGAGAACATCAGATCTGTGTGTCAAATTGTATGGTGAAATAATGCATTACAGTGCCCATTAGAGCATGCACTACTGTGCATTACAGTACACATTAGAGTGCACATTACGGTACTTACATTACAGTTTCTTTTACAATATGGATCACAGTATGCATTATAGTATGCATTACTGTGCACAGTACTTATAACAGTGTGCAATAGTGTGCTATACAGTATGCATTACAGTGCCTGTTTGTAAGGATTATTCTATGTTGGGAAAATCCCTCTTTCCTCTGTATCTCCCTCTCTGCCTTTCTCCTCGACACCTTCGATCTCCGGATCCGGGAGCAGCTTGA
>JBCNYG010000004.1:11674683-11684784 GCA_039654305.1 Porochilus rendahli | reverse complement strand
GGGGGGGGGGTTTTGTTTTGGGGGTTTTTGGGGAGGGGAGGTTGGAAAAAAAAAAAAAAAAAAAAAAAAAAAAAAAAAAAAAAAAAAAGATTAATATTTATGTTTTCTCAATATCCAGATGTCTCTATTTTTATTAGTTCTTATTTATTTGAGTTAACTAAAGTTTTGTTAGCATTATTCTAGTTTGTGTTTGTTACAATAAATTCATTTTGCATTAAATTCATGTATAGATTAATGTATAAAGTGGCTTATAACTCAGTGTGTGGTTTTTCTCCATTACATTTTTATATGTATTAAGTGAAAATTCCGTTATTTTCAGCTTGATTTTTGTACCACTGTTTACAACTGACATTGTTGCAAATCAACTTTATGTACAGTAGTAAAAACAAATTAGAAAAAGAATTAAAACAAATACTTAACTGGATTTTTATTTTCAAAACCTGTATAGAAAAATTGCAATATCTGTCAGATAAATCATAAAGATCACACTTGATCAACACAATCCTGCACTGTTGTAGTAAGCTTTTTATTAATCTAGCCAATGTACATCCATTATGAGGAAGTGATATGATAGCAGGTTATGATGAATACTGAAAGACTGGAAAAAGTTGTTCATTACTTCAGTTCTTAAGGCACCACTCAAGTATCATTTCACTACTGTCATTTGTTTTGATGCGGTCAGGGTTGTTACTTCACAGTATACCATCTCACGATTTAAAATCACAATATCTGTCTTGCTATTTGTCTGTACACTCTGTATTTATAAAAAATCTTTAGAACTCTAAAAATTTTTGTGTACATGTGTGTGGTGAACAGGTGGATCGGGAGTATGTTGTGCAGAAATCCTTGTACTCCATTAACTTTCCTGTTCCTCAGCCTCTGCTTTACTGCTCAGACACAGATATCATCGGCACAGAGTTTTACATCATGGAGCATGTTCAGGTCAGTTCTTCAGCCTCTACCAATCACTATTTCCATCAGTAACTTTAGTTACTAACAACGTGCAATCAATATTATCTATAAAGAGTATCCCAAGCATAATAGGTAACCTCATATATTCTAGGTGTTTTCTCTAGGTATGCTCTGTTATTTGTCTGAATCTCATGATAGGTTTATCTTGTTGTCTCCACTCCAGTTTGAGGAATTCACTCAGTACACAATTTTTAAAATTTTCTTATCTAATATATTCTTATACTTTTGAGAGCCCTGATAATTTAAGTCTAGTGTGTTAGAACAGGTACACCACATCCAGATCAACGGGATTGGGGTGCAAAGTTACATGCATGTCTGATTTTTATTGATATTTTTGGATTTTGATATACTGTATTAATCCCGCAACTGAAATTATTGCCATGAATTTACCCAGTCAAAGTGAGCAAACACACACTCTGAGCAGTGGGCTCCCATACACATAGGGGGCGCCTGGGTTTAGGCAGTTGGGGGTTAGGTACCTTGGTCAAGGGCACTTCAGCCAGGAAGGTGGAGGAAGGGAAGGTCACTCCCCCACCACCACCACAGATGTTTCCTGGTGGTTCGTGATTCAAACCAGTGACCTTTCGGTCCCAAAGCTACTTCACTAACCATTAGGCTACGGCTGCCCCCAAAAAAGCTCTAGTACACTCTAGCTATCCATTGTGCCACAACTCAGCTTAAAAGCTTTAAAGTTGTTGCAATGCTTTATCAGTTATTTAAGAGCTCACTGATACATATTTCCATGCATGTTAGATCATTAAATTAAATTGATGCGAAAGCTTAACTGGACGTTTCTTAAAGTGCAGTACCACTAGAATCTTCTAGGGAAAGACTACAAAAGACTTCCGGGTCCAGAGACTTCCATTCAAAATTATCAGTTTCTCATATCAATGTCAATAGATTTATTTCAATGTCAACAAATTTTTTGCACAAGTAATTTTGGGTAATTGAGTAAATTCTATCCTTCTTTAAGTTCATTTTTTGAGCCACTTAATCCTATTGGGTAATGGAGAGACTGTCTGCCATTTCTGCCGACTCTGGGCAGGGGCAGAGTACACCCTGGACAGCTCACCAGACCATCGCAGGGCAGAAACACGCTGACGTCAACTCAATGGCCTACTCCTTACGAGTGTCAGCAATGGTTCTTTTACATGCCTCTAAAAAGAGAGAATCCAGAAGGAAGGCAGATATGAGGGCACCCTGTAATGATGGGCAATCAGCCATTCCACTGTCAATGGACCTGGGTGAGCAGAGAGAGGGAGCGACAGCATCCCAATATCACAGCTTACCAGAACTCTCTATGCCTGATCAAAGCCCTTCACCTTAAAAAAAACCTATTAACAAAATTAACAAAGTTTTCAACCTAGTCTTAAAAACAGAGAATGTGTCTGAGTCTCGAACATCAACTGGAATTTTATTCCATAATTGCAGGGCTTTGTAAGAGAAAATTCTGCCCCCTGCAGTTGTCCTCAGTATTCGAGGTATCACTAAGCAGTCTGCACCTATTTATCTAAGTGGGCAAGCTGGATCATAAACAACAAGAAGTTGGCTAAGATAATGAGGTGCGAGACCATTAAGTGCTTTATAGGTTAAAAGCAGCATTATATATTCAATTCGAAATTTCATTGGGAGCCAGTGCAGTGTAGATAAGATGGGAGTGATATGCTCATGTCTTCGGCATCATGCATTGACATCATATGTCTTCTTTTAGCAATATTTCTGAGATGAAAGAAGGCTATCTGAGTAATATTATCTACATGAGGTTCAAATGAAAGACCAGGGTCAACGATCACTCCAAGGTTCTTAACTGCTACACACGACGAAACTGAAACCAAACATACTACATAATCAGAAACTTTGTTTCTACCTGCCTGTGATCCGAGTACAATTACTTCTGTCTTATCAGAGTTTAGTAAGCGGAAGTTAGTAAGCATCCAGTATCTAATGTCCTTTTTACAATTCTCTTTATTATAACTTTATTAAGCTGGTGTCTCTCATCTGGCTTTGCTGAAATATATAGCTGTGTATCATCAGTGTAGCAATGAAAGCTAATGCCATGTTCTTGAATAATATTACCCAAAGGAAGCATGTATAGGGAAAAAGCACTGGGCCTACGACAGATCCTTGTGGAACTCCAAACTTAACCTTAAAGCATATAGAGGAAGCACCATTTATCCACGAACTGATAACCATCAGTTAAATAAGATTTAAACCAGGAGAGGGCTGTTCTCTTAACGCCAACAACATTTTCTAATCTGTCAAGGAGAATTGTATGATCAGTTGTGTCAAAGGCTGCACTAAGGTCAAGTAACTTAAGCAGGGACCACCAGTAAATCATTTATCACATTATTGGGTGCTGTCTCTGTACTATGATGGGGCCTAAATCTTGACTGGTGCATTTCATGAATGCTATTCCTACAAAGGTATGAACATAACTGCTGTGCTACAAGATCTTGTAGATAAAAGGGAGGTTTCTGCTGGTCCCCCTAAAGGACTAGCTAATTTCAAGTGTCTTAAAATAGAGCTTCCTATTACCAGAGATCTTTCAGGTTTAGCTTTGGGGTTACCCTAGTTTAGTTTAGGGTTACCCTCAGCGGTTGCTTTGGCTTTACGAGTATACTACTGAGTCGTCACCCATTCGCCCCGCTGCAAGGGCTCTGATGGTGGAGGAGAGGGGTTACTTTCTCCACCTAAGGCAGCATGACTTGCCACTGCAGGAACAACGCTACACTCACTCTCACTAAGTCTGGATGCGCACCTCTAACACTACAATCTTCTCCGTCAGCGAGCTAACTAGTGTACACCTATTACACATAAAGTTATCGCTAATGACAGAGGGAGAATTACAAAACATCCAGCACCCATAACACTGAACAAGCTGGATGGTAGCCATGATGCTGAAAACAAACCCTTAGCTGGAGACTTGTGGATAGCAGCAGGATATTAACAGGACACTGATGATTCCCTCTGCGTGCTGCTTTGAAGTTGAGAAGAATTGGTGTTCGAAGAAAGAATAAAATAACTAAACTGCTTCAAGAGGAAAAAAGTAAAACAACGAAATTAAAATTAAATTCCTAAAATCGGAGGGAAGAAGCTAGTTTCAAGCCACCTCAACTGGCTCCTCTCAACACGGAGGAATGGCAGTTTTACTTCTCCCAGATGACCAGCTTCTCACCCTATCTCTGAAAGCGAGCCCCACTGTCCTGCAAAGGAAGTTCATTTCAGCCGCTTGTATTTGCAATCTTGTTATTTTGGTCACTACCCAAAGCTTGTTATGATTTCCCATTCCATCCTTCCCTAACTCATGAACAAGACCTCCTCTTGAACTCCTCCACTTGGGGCAGGACCTCATTCCAGACTTGCATGGTGCATTCCACCCTTTTCCGGCTGAGAACCAATGGCTTAGACTTGGAGGTCAGCTGCAAATCACTCAAGCAAGAGCTGGAGGTCCCGGCTTGATGCCAAAAGGACATCATCATCCATTATGCATAAAATAATGAACAAAAGCAGTGACATAGAGCAGCCTTGGCAGAGTCCAACCCTCACTGGAGATGAATTCGCCCTACCGTTACCAATGCAAACCAAGCCCTGACCCCGTCAATACAGAGACCGAATGGCCCGTATCAACAGGTCCAGTACACCATATAGCACACCCACAAAATATGCCATGGGACATGGTCAAAAGCCTTCATCAAGTCCACAAGACACATGTGGACAGATTGGGCAAACTTCCACGCTCCTCCTAGATCCTATAATGTGTGTCGAGCTAGTCGAGAATTCTGCAGCCAGGACGAAAACCACATTGTTCTTACTGAATCCCTGGTTTGAGCATTAGTTGGATCATCCTCTCCAGTACTCCTCAGTACACTTTCCTGGGTAGGCTGAGGAGTGTGATTCCATGAAATTTGGAAAACCTTTTAAAAAATATATAAAAAGGTGAACTACTACCCTGTTTGCCAATCTAGCGGTACAGCCTCCGATGACCACACAGTGTTGTAGAAACAAGACAATCCTACAACATCCGGAGCCCTGCGGTATTCAGGGCAGATCTCGTTCACACCTGGAGCCTGGCCACCAAGGAGCATTTTAACTAGCTTGGCAACCTCTACCCCAGTGTTGGGCAGACCCCCTCCTGAGCTCCTTAGGCTCTTCCACAGAGGGCATGTTGGTGGGATTGAGTGGGTCCTCGAAGTAAACAGTGTTTGTGGAGTACTGCTTTTCCCTCCTGAGGCATCAGATTGTGGTCCACAACCTTTTTGAGGCCAACTAATATTCTCTTTCCAGGCTCTCACTGAACTCCTCCCACACCTGAGTTTTGCATCAGCAGCAGCACTTTTGGCCTGTTGGTACCTGTCTACTGCCTCGGGAGTCCCACAGGCCAAAAGTACCTGACAACAGGCACAGATGACTTTCCAGCCACAGCTCTGGGCTGCCGCTGCAATAATGGGGGCACGGAACATGGTCCATTCGGTCTCTATGTCCACGGCCTCCTTTGGGATGTGGCAGTAGTTCTGCCAGAGGTGAGTGTTGAAGGTCCTTCTGACAGAAGACTCCGCCAAACATTCCCAGGAGACCCTACCTACATACTTGGGTCTCCCAGGTCTGGAAGGTGCCCCCCCCCACCATTGGAGCCAGCTCACCACTAGGTGCTGATCAGTTGACAGCTCAGCTCCTCTCTTCACCCGAGTGTCCAGAACATGTGGCCGCAAGTCCGATGACAACTACAAAGTCGCTCCTCGAACTGTGGTCTAGGGTGTCCTAATGCCATGTGCACTTATGGGCACCCTAATATTCGAACATGGTGTTTGTGGTGGACAGGTCACACTGTCTTTGCCCACAAGGGTGTTGAAGTTGAATGAGTGGGGGAGTGAAAAGCACTAAACTGGTGGCTTTTAGTTTTGTGTTCATGACTGTTAAATAAATTTGATTTGAATTTGAAATAGAATCATGGACTTTTGACGATTACGTACCCATATGTAGGTGCATGGATTTGTGGTTGTGCAGACAATAGGTGTAAGCATTTGTGTGCAGCATATGTGCAGTATTGGGTGGCCTGAGTGAGTGAATGTCTCCCGATCTGGCTTTTTGTCCCAGTCCGGCCCTGCCGAAGCCTTTTGCTATCAGTTCTTCTCTGGACTCCAATCCCTGTAGGTGGGGGAACAACTTTAAAGTGTGACACATGAGTCCAGGTTTTCCTTCCCTGACACAACACTGCAGCTGCTGTAATCAACATCACTTGATGTGGTCCATGCCACTTTGAATGACTTCATCATGACCCACTGACCAGAGTTGTTTGTGTACACATTTTGGTGGAGTCTGCCAACATGACTTAACTCTTGCTGGTGCTTAAATCCAGTAAACGTCATAAGCACAAAAAATCCAGATGTATGAATCTGTGCATACACATGAATCCAAGCACATTTCCTTTGAACGTCAGAATCAACATGGAATTGAGCACACATGCTGGAGTACCTGACTCCTCTATGTCTACGCCCCTATTTAAATATGTAAATAATATTTAAATGAACCCTGCCCACTTTGCAAGATCAGAAAACCCTTACAATATGAGTCAGATGGGCAAAAAGCAAAATTTCATGGAATGTGAATTAGAGACGCTCCTCAATGAAGAGAAAGATGTCTGAGTGGGAGAGTGTGTGTGAGGCCGTCAATGCTGTGGGGTCAGAAAAGCATACACATGCAGAGTTGAAAAACAAGTGGTCAGACTTGAAGGAGGCCGTTAAGCGGAGAACGGCTGCCCACCACCAAAGTCTGGCCTGGAGGAGGACCTCACCCTGTTTGAGCAGAGAGTCAACGCAATCATAGGTGACACTGCTCTTTCAGGGGTGGTAGAAGCACACGTGGGAGACTCTGATTACCCCCAAGGTAAATATGTCCATATTTGTAAATCACGGGTGAATAGCCTGCTCACAACCTTGTATGATAGAGGTTCATGCGTAAATGAGTACATGCCATTTGGTTTGACAAATTTAAACATGTTAGAACAAGAAAGAGGATATCCGAGACTGAGTCATGTTTAAGTACGATTTATTTTTTTAAAACAGACAATGAGACAGAGGACACGCAGCCACAGCCACGTGCCACAGACTCGAGGGATTCCTTCACCATCCCCAGTGTGTCTCTGGTATCAGTGCACCCAAACCATTGGCTGCTGATACCCGCCCGACTGGTTGTGTCTTGACCCACGCTGTGCTCACAAGAGAAAATAGTGAAATTAATCGGTGGCATAAATGACCACCTGGATTTGCTGATAGGCGTTCTCACAAATATCAGTGACTCAATAAATGCATTGGTGAATAAGTGTGTCCTTGCCTCTTTTATATGGTTGAAATCAACCACCCATCATGCACCATGCCAGCTTGTAGTTCCCAACCATGCTGTTACTCAGGATGTATGAATTGTGCTTTGAACCAGTCCACCTCACCACTTTGTTAGTTAATTGCATTTGTGATCTTGATCGAAAGAAAATGCTTACTGTTGACAAATTCATCCTCTGATGGCGCTTTTATAGCAATGTGTGTGCAGCCGACAGCACCAATTACATTAGGATACCAGCTCTCCCTGCAAATTGTGATTATTAATTTGATCAATAAAAATAGATTATTGATTATTGAATTGATTAACTCTGAGGACACAACAATTTCTAAGCATCATCTTAACAGCTGTAGAAACATGCAAATGCCAGCCATGAAGTTGGCGTGAGGCACCGCACATTTCAGTGGACATTTCACTCTTGATACATCTGAACTTTGTTGTGGGAAAGGACCTATGCCATGTTTTTGTGCGTACATACCCTTTGTACATGAGGCCCCAGGGCATCTGAGACAATGTGTACTTCAGCATTTTTAAGATCAATCACACCTGGAATCTGCATTGGGCGACTATTAAGTGATGTGCCCATACTACAGAGTACCGGTGATCTGAGTCAATGTGTTTTGGTAATCCTGAACTGGGAATGAAATCAGTGACAAGACATTTAGCAGTATGTGCAACTGTAGCATGCCCTGTTGGATAAGTCTCTATCCATATGAAAATTTGTTTATTACTAACAAAATGTCAGTTTTCCCTTTACAAGGAGGCAATGATATGTAATCAACTTACAGGTAACGAAATGGTCCTGGTGGAGCTGGGGTATATGTTGCTGCTCTAGCTGCTGGTGGCACATTATTACTTTTCTGACATGTAATGCATCTCTTGGTTGTATTGATGGCTACATTTCTCAATTTTGGATTCCACTATTGATTTGGGAACCCATTATTCATTATTGCTGGACCACTGTGACCCAAATTGTGGATTTGTTGAGCCAAATATGGCAGCATTGATGCTTCATATATAGGGACATTTTTGTATAGATCAATGATTGATTCAGGAGGCAGAATTGTCTTCTGTGCTATACTACCTGAACACACTCGTATGATTGCATCGGAGCAAGCCTGTTTAGCAGCTACATCAGAAAGAGCATTACCTTTAGCTTCCGGAGTATTAGCTGTGAGATATGCTTTCAATTTTATCATAGCTAATTTCTTTAGAAGTTTCATTGCAAACATTAAACCTTTCACTAATCCGGCATGCTTAATGTGGGATCCAGCAGAAGTTATAAACTGTCTACTTTGCCAAATGAAACCAAAATCATGAATTACCCCCAAAAGCATAGCTGGAATCATTGTAGCTTTTTGCACCGATTCTAAAGCTAGCATGCATGCTCTAGTTAAGGCTTCTAGTTCTGCAGCTTGAGCTGAAAAATGATCTGGAAGATGACCTGAAGCAACCACTTCGGTAATGAAAGTAACTGCATAACCTGCTTGTTTGTTGCCTTCAATGACTTGAGCTGAACCATCAACAAACAACTCCAAATCTTCATTCTCTATGGAAGTCTCTGCTACTTATAGGAGCATATGTAAGCATAACACAGTCATGAGTCTTTTCTGTTTCATCCTCTAACACAACTTCAGTCATTGCAGGCATCATATATGAGGATGGATTTGTGACTGAAGCATGATGTAAAACAATGTTGGGGCTGCAAGGGTCGTTAACCAATTTCCCCAACGAGGGAGGGTGACAGAAGTGACTTTTGCTTGATTTATTAGTGCTGACACGGCATGAGGGCATCTTATGTTTACAGTCTGTCCTAATACCATTCTTGATTAAGCCTGTAGCACTAGATTATGTTCCTGCACTGCTCTAAGACATGGGCCCATACCTTGAGTGACTATGTCAAGTTTACCAGAACAGTAATGAATTGGGCATAAGGCATGAAGACATAAAGTGTAAGTGTTTGTTAATATTAAGCACAGAGGGCCTATCAGATTGTGTAATTCCTAATGCTGGTGCTTGACATTGAAAGCTTTGAGATGAATTTCTTCCATACAAAATATATCAGAATCTTTTACCTGGCCTTTCAACAAGTAATAGAGCAGTTGAAGAATAGTCTTCAATCCACAGTCTACAGTAACCTGCTGCTCCTAAAAATGATGAGTATTTTAATGGTGGTAGGCAGAGGTATTGCTTTATAGCAGCTCGATCCTCTGTAATGGATCTATGTCTTCTACCAGTTGTTTGACCAGAAAGGTGACTTGGCTTTTAGCAATTTGGTAGATCTGCTAGGGTGGTGATTTAGTCTATGGTGACCATAGGGCCATATGGGTGACTTACATGGACTGTTGGTTTTAACTAACACTCCTTGCTTCAGCAATTTTTCTACCATAGGTTTTACTCCCTGTATAGCATCTTTACTGATCTAATATTGTTTAGTAACAGGAGGTAGAGTTCCAGTCCATTTGACTGGTTCTACATCTGATAGAAGCCCACAATCATCTTTAGCCCACATTGGATGATTCTGCAAGAAAGCATACTCAGGTGGTGGTGTGCGGTATTTCTGGGCTCTCCCACTGTCCTCCTCGCCCTCCTCTTCTTCGGATTTGGGGCTCGCTGTCCTCTGGTCTGCTGGGGCCGTCCCCCGCAGGGCATGGTGAGAGGGTTGTGTGTAAAGTGGATGTGTGAGAGTGGGAGTTTGTGGGGAGGAGGGTGGGGGAGGGGATCAGAGGTGCCCTGGTTTCCGGGCTGTGCGGCCGGAGCATCAGGGTGGGTGCTGGCCCATGCGAGGTGGTTGTC
>JBCNYG010000004.1:11652708-11663473 GCA_039654305.1 Porochilus rendahli | reverse complement strand
ACCTGGTATGCTTAATTGGTAGGAGGCTTTCAAGCCTATGCAGCTTGGAGTAGGCCAACATGCATAGAGAGGGTAATATGGTCAACATACTCATTTGCCTAATAATTCTGCACTCCCTGTAGTTATTCCTTGTAGATATATTTATACATGCTATTTTTATTACAATTACTGTTTGCTTGCTTGTTTACCTTTAATAATATACATTCAGACCTTGGTGAACCTCTGCTGTGCTCTGTGTAGCCTAGCTTAGCTAGCTTAGTAACATAACATGTCCAAATGGCTCAACTTGTTTTAATTAGAACTAATAATTTGGGCGTATGTAAACTTTTGAAGACAACTGTATATGAAAATCTTCTCATCTCGTTTCTTTGCTTCCCATCATAAATGATCAGTTTACCATAACGGGTTGGGGTGTGTCTCTCGTAACATGACTTTTCATTGATTACTAATTTTATTTTCTTAACACCAAAAAGCCAAGACTCTATTATTTTGTAGAGCCTTAACACTTCACTCACTGATCAGCAATAGTACTTGAACAGGGAAAAAGTAAACCAAGCACATTTTCTTTGCCTGCAGAACATCCATTTCTTCATTGATTTGTAAATGTTTAATTCATCGGTATTTGGGATGAATTTTTTTATTTTTTGGGGGGTGGGTTTTTTTTTGTTTTGTTTTGTTTCTTTGTTTTAACCCTTCAAACAAAGTTTTGTTCTATTGTTTCAGCAATTTTCCTTTATTTTTTATCCAATCCAGTGTGGAAAACCACTGTTTAAGTGACGTGTGCACACAGCTAATTATGCAATCATACAAAGAACCAATCAGAACATCATCAAAATAAAAACTTTTAAAATGGATTTCATGGTTAATGTAGATAAGTGACAGTGTGAATATGTGAATTCAGCTCAGTTCTTTAAGTTTCTAAAAGATCTTAGTGTGGTTTCTGCCCTAACAATGGATGAAATTTGCAAGGAACATCTGGATGCTCAAACTCTCAGTTTGATGAGAAAATAGTAGCCTGCGGTCCTTAGGACACTGGTCTGCAATCCCACAGATCACAGGCACTTGTGGACAACACAGAAGACAGACCTATTGACTCAACAGTCTTATAGTACTTTCATGGTTCACTTTGTAACCATACTAAGGCATATAAATGGCATGTGGTAGTTCTAGTCATCGTAACCCAACCATGTCACTTAATAATAAGTTTCTTTATGTAAATACTGCTGTTAAAGATTTTTGGTGTTTATCTTTGTGTAAACAAAATGTGAATATTTAATAAACTTAATAACTTGTTACTATATATGTGCTTCCACTTAGGTAGTGTTGTGCTCTCTAGCTAAATATAACTATGAAAACAGCTGTTTGCACCAAATTTATAAAGGATTCCTCATGCTTGGGGGCATCCGTAGCCTAATGGTTAGAGAAGTGGCTTTGGGATCAAAAAAGTTGCTAGTTTGATGTGTGTGTGAGCACTTTGGGTTATCAATGGATGCTGAAAAGGCATTTGCTAGAGTTTAATGGGACTATCTAATCAAAATACTTATAGGCAGTAAATTTATTTCTTGGATACATCATCTCTACACTTTTCCATCTGCCAGTGTTACTACTAACGGCATTCAGCCCCCTCTCCCCTTTATTTTTGCTCTGGTATTGGAACCATTGGCAATTCATTTAAAATCCTCTCCCACCTTCACTGGGATTTTCCGTTCGGCCATGGAGTTTACACTTTCTCTTTATGCGAACGATTTGTTTTTCTATGTCTCAAATCCAAAGAACTCAATTCCAATAATACTTTTTACTATACAAAGGTTTATCATTTTTTTCAAGCTACAAAGTTAACATCTCTAAAAGTAAGTGTTTCCTGGTCAACTCCAAGACATTTCTACCCACACAATCAGATCTTCTTTTCAAACTTATTGATTCTGGATTTAAATTATTTTAAATTTCTCAAATGAAGTTAGACCTTCAAAGATGGGAGAGTCTGCCATTTACATTGATTGGGAGAATTAGCACTGTTAAAATGAATATCCTTTTGAAATTCCTGTTTTTTTTTCAATGTCCCTTCATTCTTACCTAATAGTTTTTTAAAACCATTGATCGAAACATATCATCTTTCCTGTGGCGAGGTAAGACCACAAAAATTCGTAAAGCTTTTCTTTAGTGTTGCAAATTTAGTGGCGGACTGTCTCTACCTAACTTCCAATTGTACTATTTGTCTGCTAATATTCAAAAAATTTCTCTATGGCTTAAATATCCAGATTTGCTTTGGTGCAGATTAGAGGCACAGGCATGCAGTGTAGCTTCCTCTTTGTGGGCTTTAATTACCTCTCCTATTCCAACCAATCCCTCTGGCTTTTCGAAAAATCACGTGGTGATGTCAACATTCAAAATGTTACCCTTTGTGTGCCATATTTATCTAATAAACATGTTATTAGTAAAAATAATAAAATAGTGAACTTCTGAATAAAATAAAATTAGGCACTTTTACAATTTATACATGATTGTGTTTTACACACATTAAAACATGCATGTGTTCATACACATAAAAGAGAGAATACCGTGCCTTGTATTCATATGCAGACAAGTTATAGCTATAACTGTATTGCCAGTGGAGACACGTGACTGCCATGTTTTGCATTACAGTGGTGTCCTCATGTGTCTAAAGTAATTGCTGTTTTGTTTATCTCTTCATTGATGCTATTAAATCTAAACAAACACATTTTGTGTGCACGCTTTTAAGTTTGGGTTTAATTTCCTATTAAAACTCCTCCTTGCACAGGAGATGAGTTTCTGTAGGTCTGAAAAGATCTGCCTACTGCCTATTACTGATATTGTAGTTGTGGGAGAGACCTGCCACCCTGTGAAGGAAGCTCATTTCAGCCGCTTGTAATCGCGATCTTGTTCTTTTAGTCACTACCCAAAGCTCGTGACCATAGGTAAGGGTGGAAACGTAAATTGACTGGTAAATTGAGCGCTTTGCCTTCCGGCTCAGCTCCCTCTTCAACACAAAAAACTCCGCTTTACAGCAGAGGCTGCACCGATTCGCCTCGTGAACAAGACCCTGAGATACTTGAACTCCTCCACTTGGGGCAAGACCTTATTCCACACCCGGAGGGTGCATTCCACCCTTTTCCGACTGAGAACCATGGTCTCGGATTTGGAGGTGCTGATTCTCATCCCAGCCAATTCACACTCATCTGCGAATCGCTCCAGCGAAAGTTGAAGGTCCTGGCTCGATGAAGCCAAAAGGACGACGTAATCTGCAAAAAACAGAGACGAGATCCTATGGCCACCAAACCAGAACCCCTGAACACCTTGACTGCGCCTAGAAATTCTATTCATAAAATTATGAACAGAACCAGTGACAAAGAGCAGCCTTGGTGGAGTCAAACCCCCACTGGAAACGAATTTGACGTGTTGTTACTAATGCGGACCAAGCTCTGGCTCCGGCAATACAGAGACCGAACGGCCGGTACCAATGGGTCCGGTATTCCATATTCCCGGAGCACACCCCACAAGATATCCCGAGGGACACGGTCAAAAGCCTTATCCAAGTCAAAAAGCGCATGTGGACTAGTTGGGAAACTCCCATGCCCCTTCCAGGATCCCGCAGAGTGTACACACACACACAGACCTGCTATTCCCTCTCCCATACCCATGAAAAGTTAACCTTCTCTCTCCCACGCACGCACTACATAAAAAAAAATTGCATTTCTCTCATTAGATGTGAAATGTTGGTGCCTGAATCAGTTAGGTAACAGTTTTGTTCATCAGACTAGTCATTACGATTGATTCATGAATATTTGTTAAATATTGCAAATAAAAGTATTATGCCCATGGGTTGATATTCACATTATCTTTTTCTTATTGTAATATTTAAAACTGAGTCTTTTTGTCTTATTATTTACTACTTCTTTCCTTTTTCATCTTTTGCTTAGTATTATTATAATTTTAAACCTTGCTTTTCTTTCTTAAAATTCACCTAATTTTCTTCTTCTTAGTATTATTATTTTATTTACTATTCTGAAAAATATTACTATTCACTCATATATTGTTACATTTGTTTTTGATACGATACCATGCTCCTGTTGTTTTTGTTGGTACAGTTGTATAAAGTGGAAGTTGTCTGTCAGGTATATATTCTAAATGTCTGTGAAACGGCACACCTGGATTGATTTCTCAGCGTGGTGTATCTTTTTAACATTTGAATGTAGAAATGCTTTCTGCCTATATGTCTTGATATTATACAATGTACTTATGTTATTATGCATTTACAAAATACAATATATGAAGAGGTCTTTTCCAAAACACCTAAAATCCATTTCTATTGTTTCAAGAGAAATATGATTTTTCTACCCACTTCCCAGTGTCTTGACAACACCTTTGTTCTTTGTAATAATACTTAATTTGGTTTTAACACTCTCAACTAAAAAAATTCAAAAAACGTTTGCCTCGCCGCACCTGCTGAAGTGGACTCTTCATCTGTTGAGGTATCTCCTCTCCTTGCCTCATTTGTTTTCGGCCCTTGTTTCAAATTAATTGAATATTTATAGAGTTGGCTTAACCCCCACAATAATGGTTACTTTTAACAGCTACTTAGAAACCTAAGTAAACTCTGAGAAATTTGTTCTACAGTTCAGCACGCCAGTTTTCACATCTTTTCCGGCAGCAGCTGCAGCCACATTTCACAATTTCTGCAGGAATTTTTCTAGTTTTATTTTATTCTGTCCAACATTAAAAGACACACATAACAAAAATTGTTTGATTACAATTTTATTACAAAAATATCACAAAATGCAGCACTGTTTTATGGCATATCCTATGGCTTATCCTCGGATATTCCAGCATAAAATCTGGTTGCCTCTGCTAGGAAGCTCAGGCTTAAAAATTCATACCTTGACTAAATAATTTTGTGAAAATGTTAAAAAATGAATGTAGATTTTAGCTCACATTATCAAGGTTTGTTCTTCAGTTTTATTTTTCATATTTTTTGAAGTGTGCAATATGGTTTGTGTTTTGTTTGTGCAGTTCTACACTGGATGTACTGGTGCCTGAAAAGTTATTCCTCCAGTCTGTTAATGGTCATGCTGTCCTCCAGCAGGTTAAAGAGTTCATGAAACTGCATGTTCTGCCTGCTCAGAAGGTAAGCTCAGGGGTCAATTCCATATCAAGTCAACACTTTGAGTGCGTTGCAATTGTTAGGATGCTGTTAATGTTAAATGCTTAACTATTATTAACGGGTAATACAGTGGTGGTGTTAATGAAATACAGAGGTCTCCATGATTGCTAATACTCCGCAAAAAATTTTCCTGCTAAACTTAAACACCATTGATTGCAACAAACGTATTAAAACATACTACAGAATATATAGAATGGAAAAGTAAAGTAGAGCTTGTAGACTGAACATCGAAAAACATACACAAAATATGAGAATTAAGTCAAAGCTTGGGAAACAGTCCTGGAGCCTAAAAGTCTTTATTGCCTTTTCCTCCATCCTCCATCCTTTTTCGGATGGATAGACACACTGTACATAATTTCTTGCTCTTTAGAACGTTGCAGTTATCAGAATATTCCTGTGATTAAAAATAAACAATAATAATCTAATCAGGAACAGTGGAAAACGAATAAGCATCATTGTTTGTCATGTGTTTTAAAAATAACTGTGAGCACATTTTTGTGTTAATAACCCTGTAGCAAGTATGGCTTAGTGAGGTGATTAAACTACTGCATATAACATGTTCCTGGGGTGGAACAAAACTAAGCTACTGGCCAACAGGACTAGTGAAATTATAAAAGTACTAGTCCTTCTTCATATTTACTGGTTAGTCACACTATATCTTCTTTGTTTATTGGATTTGTCTGGTCACCTGGATAACTTGCTAGCTAATTTCAGTCGCCCAACAGATTTTTGACCCGCCACAGGCCAGCAGACTATTGTTAATTTCCACCCATGTGTTCCCATGAATGGGTATGGTAGCTAAGCATTAATTTTTACAGTTATTTTGAAAGCTAACCAAGTTTCATTACATACTGATGAAAAGAGTGTTTAATCTTTCAGAAATTAGCGCATGGTATCTGCGGTGTCTAGCGGAAGTTTGTCACATACCTCAAAATATACAAAAAAGTAGTTAGCATTCTATGATCATGGAACACATAATGCAGATGTCAATGAGTTGGAATTGAATGAGATACAGTAAAATGATCGTGGTAAACGTAATAACATCATAATGATTGTACATTGGACATTGGAGACAGTATAGCAGCTTACAAGCATTGTGTGCTTTGGGTGTGATTTAGTTATAAATCGAATGTATTGGATGGAGTTAACATGTAAAATGAGCTGCCTTGAAGAGAGATTGATTAGGGTCTAGGAGGTTACTCTGCAAAAGATAGAAAGACATTTGGTTATTAATAATGCGTTTAAGAATTTTACAAAGGAAAATGAGAAGTGATACCAGTTTGTAGCTGCTAATGTCTGATGGATCCAGAGAGCGTTTCTTCAAGATTAGTAGTACACTGGCTCTTTTGAACACTGTTGCTACATAAAGCCAAATGATATGGAGTAATTAATGATGAGTGATGGTGGTATTGTGGAAGGGATTGGATTCAGTGGACAGGTGGTAGGATTGCTTGATAAGACGACTTCCTGTATGTCTTCAGTTGTGAGATTGGAACACTGTGCCAGTGAATGGGAAGTGGAATCTATGCTGTGTAGTATAGAAGTTGGGGTGGGAGTGAATGTCTGACTGATTTGTTTAATCTTCCCATCGAAGAAGTCTGTAACGTCTTCAGGGGTCAGAGAGGATTGGGCAGAATGAGCAGGAGGGTTAAGAAAGGATGAAAAGATGCGAACAGCTAGGCTAACTCAGTTTTGTTAATGCCTTTTGTTCTAAAACAAAAGTAATTAAATGAATGTAAACTGCACTCTCATTTCTCAGTACAGACTACCAAAACACAAGCAAAAAATACCTGCTAATGATGCTTGAGTTCCCATGACAGACTGTGAAGGTTTGTCATTTTGATTCAAGCATTACCCAGTCAGAATAATAATTTATGTTTCCAAGATAACAGACCAATCAGATTGTGCCATTCCCCTGAAGTATATACTTTTAAATAAAAATGCATAGTTGTCCTGTTAAATAATAGTGCAATAGTTTGTATTGCATGGGAATGTCAGCACAAAAAAAACACATTAGAGTGAGATTTTTATGGTTTATATATTTATTTTTATCAGGATCGATGTAGGTACTCTGCCAGTGCAGGCTGGTGCAAGAGCTAGAGTCTAATTGCTGTGTAACGGTGTCTGTTCAAACTCTTTTTATAGTACTGTGTATAGTACTATGTGGCAACATAATTGAAAACAAACTGAAAGGAGATTTTTATAGTGTATATGCACACATTGTAACCATTGCAAAGACTGGTCAAGTGATCTGGGTGCTTTAAGCTGAATAAATAAGACCTACGGACTGTTTTCAGTGCATACTCATTCAGATTTAGATATTTAAATATTACATTCAGACATAAAAAATCCGGCTTCTTAATGTTGTGTTTGCAATTGATAAAATTCTGTTTGAAAAAACAGAAAGTTCCAAAGTATTTCCATCATTAATAACATTTAGGCTTAAAGGAAATTTCCATGCATCGTTTGCGGATTGGTTTGATGTAATAGTTAGTGCACTAATAGATTTATTAGGAGCTATGCAGGATAGATGGTTACATTTTTCTTCGGAACACTTGGCATCATTACCCGTAATTCTATAAAATAAAATGGATCATCCATCAGTGTGTGTGTTTTCTGGATAAAAGTTTTGTGTTAGACTCACTTAGTCCAGCCAGGGTCTGTCTTTAACTGCAGACTCTCTTGGTTTTAGGAAATTACTGAGTACTATATCAAACATTGCAATGGGCCTGAGAGATGGCAAACACCTCATGTACTGGAGAAATTAAAGGTAAAAACACAAACACAATGCAAATGCATACCACATTGATTATACTCAAATCCTGTGAATTAAATGTTAATTAAGTGCTCTGTTCATTGGTCGTGAGTTTTCCTATCACTGTCATTCACTAGTGAGTATTTCGTCCAATGGTAAGAAGCGGTGTGTGTGTGTTTGCGTGTAGGCAAAAGCTCGTGCTGCTGGACTATGGAATCTGTTCCTGCCTGCTCTGAGTGGACTATCTCAGGTTGATTACTCCTACATTGCTGAGGAAACTGGAAGATGCTTCTATGCCCCTGAAGTTTTCAATTGCCAGGCTCCAGGTCTGTTTGTGTATCTCTCTTATAGTAGATAAAATTAGAACAAACTGTAAATTGTAACAATGATCATGCTGGGATCTTGGGTTCTTCTGTAAGGCTGTGTGTGTGTGTGTGTGTGTGTGTGTGTGTGTGTGTGTTAGGGTGGGGGGTGGGGGTGGTTGTATTGCCGTCAGTTAGACAGCCTATTTATCCATTCATATTTTTTCATTAATTTATTCTGTGACACAGATTCTGGGAACATGGAACTCATGCATCTGTTTGGTTCTGAGGAGCAGAAGAAGCTATGGTTAGAGCCCTTACTACGAGGAGATATCCGATCCTGCTTTTGCATGACTGGTAACATCACAAGCTACTTGCTTATACATTCTACTACACATATTAAAGATTGTTTACCTTTCTGATTTGATATTGTAACCAGGTTTTACACTTTTTTAAATCATATTTCACAAGATATACAGTCATTGCTAACTGTTGTTTGATCAACAATGTTCAATCAGAATCAGAAAGTTATTAGAAGTTATGAAATTAGAAGTTACTAATATCTATATAAAAGATACAAAATGAATGTTAGCCCAGCAATGGACTAGTGAACTGTTTACCCTACCTTTTGACCGAAAACAGCTGGGATTGTCTACAGCTTCCCTCACCACCTTGGTGGATACGTGGCATATATAATGGATGACAATTATGTCAAAGGAGACATTTGGGGTTTTACCATAAATGTGCCTCTGTATCTTGTTATAATGCTAGTTAATGTTATTGTTTGTCACTTTGACTGTTTTACTCAGACTAGGTGTACAAATATGACAATATAAAATATTAACAGAATAAAAACAAATAAATGACTGCCTTTACATACTTAGTGCACAGGAAAGCCTAGTTAGCAACTAACAGTGTGGCAAATTATTTGTAGAATAGTTTCTGGATGTACACAGTCCCTTTTTATGTCATGGTGTCTGATGCAAGCAGATGGCACACAAGCAGGAATAAAAGATAACAGATTAATTAGGAACAAAATTGAAACTCAAAAGAATGGCTGAGAGACCACAGACTCACACATAAACAAAACAAAGAAATGCTACTCAGACCAACGGTCAGACTTGCTGGTAGCAGTTTTTGGGAACAAAGAAGCTCCTGTTCAGGTGTGCAAGCCTAGCATAGTCTTGACGAACTACTAAAACACAGAAAATCACAAAAAAGGTAAACTTGAGAGTGAACGAACTTAGAATTTTGGATCAGAATGTGCCTACAATAATAGTGGAAACATAAACTAACCAATGGCGAAGAAGAACAAATGACAATTTTTTTAGAGCAGGTCATACCAGTTGGAGTAGAAATCAGTGGTGAGTGGAGAGGTAGTGAAAAGCAAACCCAGGCTAAGAAATCCAGGGAATGAAACATTGGTAGTGGGGTGAAGGTGGTGAGGAAATTACACTCTCTTTATATACATAAAAACATTTATTTACTGAAGGCTTGTAAACTATTATGTAGGTTAAAAGACATTATGTAGAGTGGATAAGCCTTGAAGCAAAATGATTAACAAAAAGTTATGATTGGCCACAGTCATTGATTTTGAAATTTAAAACAATGTCATTCCAAAAAAAAAATGAAGAAAGCTATGCAATATGGTTTTTCATACTTTGAGATTCAGAAGATACCATCATGATGCGCACATGACCATTGTGTTGGAGCAGATAATGTGATCATTGTCATGCTTAAAAATAAAACAATAAACCAATAAATGTTTTAATTTTGCTTTTCTCATATTTCTCTTGATGACCCGGTGGTAGGGTGCTGGCTTACTGATTTGAAGGTCGGGGGTTCAAGCTCCACTGTCAGTGTCGGGATGTCACTGCTGTCCCCCTAGTGCGATAACTGCGTTATCACAGGCCAGACATGTCTCTCACTGTCTGTGGTAAAAGAACCATTGCTGACTTTTGAAAAGAGAAGGCTGCATTGCCGTCAGCGTGTTTTTGCCCTGTGATGTCCTAGCAAGCTGTCCAGGGTGTACTCTCACCCAGAATCAGCTGCGATAGGGCCTCCCCCAACCCTAATTAGGATTAAGCGCTTCAGAAAATGAATGAATTTTTATGTTTTTGTCATCTTTACTTTTTCATTTACTGACTGTGTCTTTCTGTTTCTCATTCAGAGCCAGACATTTCCTCAAGTGATGCAACTAATTTAGAGTGTACCCTGTACAAGGAAAACGACCAGTACATAATTAATGGCAAAAAATGGTGGAGCAGTGGTGAGTGTTCTTTAATAGTGTGTTATTAATGTACAAACTGCTTTTGTTTTTCGGTAAGTTTTCTATTCAGTGCAACTTTGTGAAGCAATGATAGAAATAAGAAAACGGGAAATGATTTGTTAATTTTTTTTTTTGATAGATTACTGACCTTTCAATTTTATCCATTGTGCTTTTTATTAATTAATTATTATTTGTGTGTGTGTGTGTGTGTGTGTGTGTGTGTGTGTGTGTGTGTGTGTGTGTGTGTGTGTGTGTGTGTG